>SNRZ01000236.1:0-57638 GCA_008729115.1 Dirofilaria repens | reverse complement strand
CCAAAATGTGTAAAGAATTAAAAAAAAAGGAATGAAAAGAAGAGGAATTAACAAAAAAAAAAGGAAGAGAGAAAAAAAATCGGAAAGCTAAATGAAGTTTTTCCTGGATACGTCATCAAAATCTCGAAAGCAACATGAAGCTTTACGGAGTACGTCATTAGAATCTTGAAAGCAACATGAAGCTTTCTGGAATACGTCATTAGAATCTTGAAAGCAACATGAACTTTTCCAGAATATATTATTAGATTCTTGAAAGGAGCATGAGAGCTTTCCGGGAAATGTCAATAAATGATAATTAGAGTAATTTTAAAAAATTTTTGTATAAATTTTTCCGTTATAGATAAATTTATGTTTCGATAGTTATAGTTGAATCGATTTATTAGTCTTATCAAATGATATTTAATTTCAGCAAAAAAAAAGAAAAAAATCAACCGAAATATTTCTGTGTGCGATTTGGTATTTGCTATCAATTTTGATATTTTCGATTATATTATCACTGATAAATTAAGAAATACACGGTGGAAAAATGCTATAGTGATAAAAGCAAAAGTCGATGCAAATATGAACGAAGAAATGGTAAGTTTAGCAGTAGTAATAATAATAGTAGTAGTAATGGTAATATTAATATTTCTAAATAGATAGATCCTTAGGGATTCTTTTCACAACTTTCATTCATTGCCATCGTATATATAGAAATACTTTTTTTTCCAATATTCCATTGCAAAATCAAACTTACAGGTCATTTTAAAAAATATACTTATCGAGAATTATTTGCTAAAAAAAAAAGAAAATCGATTGATCGATTTATTGATTTATCATACTTATCATATTCATGTATGTTAACTATATCAAAATAGCAAGAATTTTGCTTAACTTCATTTCAATCAAGTAGAAGTATTATCGTCAAAATATTATTGCAAAATTTTAAGCATTATAATGGAAATTTCCAATTAAGCATTGTTAAATTATCGTTTTAGAAATAGTTAAATTATATCGATTGATAAAAAATCATCGATTAATTGATAAAATGACTGTTTACTGTAACAAATTTCTATTTATTATTCTTACAATCTGATAATAATATCATATTATCATTGTTACACATCACTTGGCATCTTTTTTTCCAATGTGAAAACAATTTTGTAAATGTCATTTCTTTTATCAATAAAGCATATTTCAATTATGATATGAGTTTTCGATTATTCTAATTTTTTATAAATTTCATAAGCGTAAATTAAAATAGCGCCATATTTTACAGTAATCATTTGTCCGAATAATTTATTATTTTGTCTTTTGTGCTAGACATTTCAATTTTACAATTTTTTCTGGCTGAAAATTAAATTTATAGATTTATTTCCAAAGTCTAAAGTTACTTTTTGACAGACTTTTTTCGCAACTTTACTTTTATTCCAACTGTCAATTTTTTTTTGTTTGGAAAATAGAAAATCTGTTTTGCTTGAATTAATTTTCTTTATAAATTATAGAAATATTATATTATTATATAGCGGAATTCATAGTTATGATTAAAAATTATTATCCATTGATTTTTATTTGTTTTTTTTTTCTTTCGAAAATTTCTTAGAATAAAATTTTTTTTTTAAATTTATTCTTGCTTTTCTGAATAGTTAAAATACATTACAAATTCAATTTATCATGAACTTTATCTATTACAGGTGAAATATCACAAAAATGAAATATCAAAAGTGATATTTTAGAATTTATTATTCTTGAAGTTTCTCGAAGCGATAATTCATTTTGATAACATAATTACACCTGTCTTAAAAGATTACGATAATATTTCATCATTTTGCTTCTTTCCGTTCTTCCATCATATTATTTTGAAGTGATACAACTGTGATCTTATGAATGATATTCCGTTCAAAAGTAACTTTCATGTGAGATAATTTTATAGAAATAAACAAACATATGTAAACTTCACATCAATATTTCAACATTAATTCTTACACTCATATCTGATAATATCATCATATCAGCGATGAAAAATGCTACTTTTCTTTTTTTTGATATAATTCGTTCTTTTATTTTGTTATGTTTTTTTTTTTTTTATGAGTAAGATATTTTTATTAAATGTTTATATAAAATTAAGCATTACTGTAATTAGATAATGGAAAGTTGTTATTTTATTCTTATTTACTGTGAAAAATTGTTGAAAGATTTTGAAAAAAATTCGTATAATTAAAATTTGTTTAACGACTTTTGATGATATAGTAATAATTTTAAATTATATCAAAAATTTTAAGATATTTAAATAAAATTTTCTAAAAAATTTTAAAAAATGAAGGTATGATTATTGTAAGTTAAGAAATTTTAAAATTAGAAATAACCTAAGCCATGAGCATAATTATTTACTCTAATTTTTATCGCTTTTTTTTTTCCTTTGAGAAATAAAATTTTTAAACTTTTTCTAATGCTATTGTTGCTAACCAACTCCCGAATCATATTACGACAAAATGTAATTTGTTCAAATTGAGCATGTTTAACGAGAAATATCCCATTTCCAGAATTATTATATTCAAATATTTGCTAAACTCTTTATCACAACCAATATCAGCTTAACCAAAAGTATCATTTTGAGCTATCCATTTATTATTTAAAAATAAAAAACTTTTTCGTTGAAAAGAAATGTTATAAATATAATATATTTGTAATGTTCCTCACGAGAATCATCAGCCCAAAATTAATCCCAGCTGACAGCGATCTGTCGAATAAAATGGCAAAGCTAAAGCTCTGTATTATCAAAATATGAAGCTTATCGACAACAACATTATTAGGCCTATTTCAGAAATACATATATATTGCTAAGTATGTTCAGGAAAATAGTTCTTCCTTTCTTTTCTGTTTAGCCAAAGCTTTCATCTTATCAAACGAGAAAACATATTAGTGGAAGTAATCTTAATGATAGACTAAAAGCTTTGCCATTTTTAGAAAGTACAACGAATAAGATAGCTTTCTATAACTATTACCAATCATTTCTAAATTTCCTTTTTTTTTTTTTTTTCAAGAAATTACTTAAACAAATTTTGCTTGCTAGATTCATCATATTTTATCGATTATATATATAATTAATTAATTATTACTGATATCATATACCATACATTCATTAGTTTTGAAAATAATATTATCACATATAACTAGCTAAATATCACTCATATCATATACCATGCATTAATTTTTGAGAAATAATATTATCAGTATATTTTAAAAATAATATTATCATATAAAACCAATGTTATGCTCATATCATATACATACATTAATTTTTATAATTTGCACTGATAATTTCAAAATTTTAAAATATTTTATCTGATTACATTTTTCCTTTAAAATTTATATATTTGTTTGCATACATATTTCTATCTTTTATTCCTCACAATTTAGTTCAATTGTAAATATAAAATTGCATCTTCTCTATAGTCAACCAACAAATTGGCAGATTCATAAACGATTGATAGCAAAAATGCTAAAAACTTCCTCAAACTTATCACTGGGGAATTTTCATCAAAATTTTCCAACTTATAAATCTAGCTAACATCATTCTAAACTAAAAAGATCGAAATTTATTGCAAATTTTTTATTTTATAAAAAAAGACAAAAAAGTTGAAAATTTTTTTTTTCGATAAAAATAATAATTTTATTGAAAAACAATTTTGTATTTGAATAATTTTCTTGAAGTATATATGTTATTTTGAAATAAGACTAAGATGTATATATATATGTTCAAATAAAGACAATTTCTAATTATATGATTTGATTAAGTATCTGCTACATACATTATTTGTGAAAGCATTGAAGATCTGATAAGCTGAAAAAACGTAATTGAAAATGAAGCATAATGTTTCTCTAATAAAAAGTTCTTGATTATTAAAATGTTTCTCTAAGTCTCGATCATTACACATTCTCGAATTAGCTATCATTTTGCATTCAGTCTAATAATTGCTCTTCATTATATACTACGTTTGAACGCTATAAAATTATTTATTTTGAATTTGCATCACGTAAAAATGTATATGTACGGATCAGAAACTAATTTAACCAAAGTCTTGCGAATTCTTAATCGTAATGAAATCAATAGCTGTATAGGAGAACTACTTTTGAACATAATAAAATTATTCGCAAATATGCAGCAGGAAAATTTATTCATATTGCTATTACGGCCTTGTGGCCGGAAATTATTGCTAAAATGGACCTGTAAGATATTTCCTTCCGCCTGGCCGATATTTGATCATATAGCATTCGAGAAAAACTCTTAATGAGAGTTTCAAAACAATGCATAATTTGATGTGTTATAGTCAAGAATATTAATCAAGAATTAATCGACAATTTTTAATCTATCATTATTATCAATGCTTGTTGCGAAAAAGATCAATTTCAATGTTGATAAGTTCGAGAATTGTTGTTAAAAAAAACAATTGAACAGAATTATATTATAACGCAATCGATGAATTTTAAAACACTTACTTTTTTTTTTTTTGAATTAATAAATTTATTCCAAAAAAATAAAAAATTTATTAATCAAAAACTAATCATTTAAACTATTAAATTTTATTCATTAGGCGAAAATAATTCAGTTGTTACATACAAGCAAATTTACTTTATAAAATGAATGATTATTTAGCTTTCAAATTAATTAGTTAAATGTGCTTTATAGATTTTCAATATTTTGCCCATATCTTATATTTCTAGAATTTACGGCAATATTTTTCCTAGCATTTCAACATTTCACAGCACAATGTTTCATTCTATAATTCGACTATCATTCATAGAATCGCTTTTTTTTTTTGATTATTAAGCATAAATAACTGTTCAAAAAAAAACAAAAAAATAAAACTTAATAGCATTACACAAAGAAGAGCAAAAAGATTTTTGAGAAAATTAAAAATTATAATTAGAAAAATGATAACTGTTTTTTCGAATCATCTAAATGATTATAATAGAAATTGAGACCATTTAATTGATAAAATATTATAAAATTTTTCAAATCGTCTATTTATTTATTTATATTCGTTTTATCATAAGTAATGATAAGTTTTTCATTTCCTTCGGAAAGCTTAAGCTGAAATTATTAGTTTTCTCCATAGCTGAATTTATTCTTGGAATTTGAAAAAAAAAATAAAGATTTTCTAGATTTTCCATCTTTTTTGCTTATTTATCTGCAAGAGAATGATAAGGAAAATTTCGCTGGAAAAAAAAGAAGTGTCATTTTAAATTTATTGAAAAATTAATGCTATAGAATTTTGTAAAAAGTTAGTTGCTCATTTATCACATATCTTTTTTGAAGTTTTTTTCTGATTGAAAGCAAGACAAGGAATTATTAATGAGCTAAAAAATTGTCATCATTGAATTAATAATCATCATTTTTTTTTTGTCATTTCAAAAGTACAAACTAAAATCGTCGTGTGCTATCATTTTTTTTTTGTTTTTTAATCACTTCAACAATTTAGTTATTCGTTATCATTTAGTTATCCGTTATCACAATTAACGATTGATAAGCATTATAATACAGTTGTAAATTTTCTTTTCAAATTTACAAAAAAAAAAAAAATTTACAAGATGATAATAAGTTAAAGAATATTTCAAAAAAAAAAAAAAATTTTAGAGAATTTTGTCATTTCTATCATTATTCCGTAACTTTTAGCATCGAGAAAATTTTAATCTTTAATCAATGTCCAATTTAATTTCCTCCGATGCATGAAAACTATGCAACAATTATTTATGGTAAATATCAAACATTATTTATCATTTAGTCTTAACTTTAATTAAATTTTATACGACAACATATTTATTTATAATAGATCTGAAGGATTAGTTCTAAACTTTGATTTAATTTATTTCCGTCTTTTGTTTTTTTCATTACATCCTATAGATATTATTATAAATTAATATCAATAAATCACTTAGAAGCAATTTGCTTCTCAGTTAAATGTAATTTTATCAGTTAATCAATCTTACGATGTTCTTTATGAAGGTTTCCATTATCATAGCTTCTGTTATGCTAATATTACATTTAGCAACATATGGATTTAATCAATAAATTATTGAATTTAATTTTGTACTACAAATCGAGAATAATTTAGATGACAAAGTTACAAAATCATTTCATTATAAATTTAGCAAAATAAGCTTGAATTCGATTTATCCTCAAATCATTCGTAAGTAAGTAAGTTGGAAAACGATACTTAAAGCGTCAGTTGCTGTAGGAATTAACAATATGTAGTATCAATGATTTTAATTTACTTCACTTTGAACATTTCCACCATCTGTTTGTGTAATTTAAGAATACATAAGTACCACTACTCAACTTTGTTTTTTTTCTTCCTTTAGCTTACATTTTCCATTAATCTTATACATTTCATCAGCTGATTTATATTTTAGTACAAAATTAAAAATATAGAATTTTGATGATAAATTTATTGAATGAAGAATGTATCACTCATTATTTGCATGATAATTTTAAAAGCACAAAAGGAATTATCAAATTGCTTCATTTTAATTAATTAACCAATTAATTCTTTATCGAGCATATGATTTTCTATTTCAAAAAATTACTTATAAACAATGTTTGTCTAATGTTAAAATTAACGAGCCGAGAATATATTGAAGAGCAGAGCTATTTTAGTCACTTTTCTTTTTGCATTGAAAAAGTAATATAAAATATATGAAATACAAAACATTTCATATATTTCAAATTTTAATTTGTTAAATTATGACTGTTAAAAAATAATCATTAGTACATTAATCTTAAATTATTCTTCGGTAAAAATTGGAAAAAAACTTTGAAATTACTCGTTTAATAATCATTTTTCACTAAAATATTAATTTTGCTATCTGAATACTTTGTTCTAACATTGTTTATAATAATCTTAAAAAAAAAATTTTTTTTTAATTCAAATAGATATTTTATTTATATGTAATTAAATAACTTTTGGAATTTCAAAAAATTTCTATTAAAAATTTTTTAAAATTTTTAGTAGAAATTATATATTATTTTTATTGGATGTAATAAATAGAAGTATTTGTAGTAATTTTAGTTACATTTTCAAGCTTTCTGTAAATTGAAGTTATTTAATACAAAAAAAAAAAAAAATAAAAAAACCCAAGGCAGTTATAAAGCCTATATGGTAAATAAGCAAAAAGTTGATAGACAATTTTTTTTTTTGTTAAAGTTTTCAATTTTTAAAACTATTTTTAGTGCCTAGTGATTAATAGTCTTATTTTAAGTTTAAACTTTTGTCTTAACAATCTTTCAAATTTCTTCATTTACATTCATTGATGCAAAAATTCATCCATTTTTTATACATATATATACTCCTTCCTCCATCAAATTCTTCCATCCTTTTTTTAATTTTTTACTCTTTCAGACATTCATTAAAAGAATTTTTTCGAAAAAAATAATTGAAAAATTTATTAAATACGAAAATCGAATAAACAAATTGAATTTCAAAATTCACTAATATTATCATAATAATTTACAAAAAAAAAAGCTTAATATTATCAATAATCATTTCAGCGTGATTCTATTTGTAAACTATATATGGTATTTTAAATTTATCAAACTTTTGCATCAACAATCTATGATGTTTTACTTGAAATTTAGCACAAAAAAATTTACATATATAAGCGTTAGATAAGGGATTGATAGAAAAGAGTTAGAAATGATATTTCCTGTAATTATTGATAAAAGAAGAAATATGCTTTAGAATAGTTAGCAGAAGTGAAGTGGAAATTTTAAAAAGGCGTTAAATGCTCCACCGAGAAGTATTTATATTTTTATGTTAGTAAATAAAAGCATTGATAATAATATGCTGGCAATAATTTACTAGATTTGCATATTAGAATAATATCATCATCATCATCATCATCATCATCATCATCATCATCATCATCATCATCATCACCACCATCATCATTATCAAATCATTGCTCTAACAATTATTTAGTCTCTCCAAATCAAATAACTTCTTTCCTTCTTATTCTTATCCTTCGATTTCTTAATTGAATATTTCATCTTAGATTCGATTTCAAAAAAAAAAAAAAAAAATACTTCCTCTGTTTGTTGTATAATTTGTTTTATTACTTTATATTCATGCAAATAGCATCATTTGATAATGATTATTGATTAAGTGTTTTTATCAAATTAAAATCATAGTTTGAATTAGAATTCGAATTATGGTTGCCTTAGAAAGGAATCTGAATAGCAAATTTTGTTTTTTTTTAAAACAATTTTGTTTTGGAATTCCTTTACACCAGTACTTTAGTATTTTCTTTTTCCTTTTTTTCCGAAGGATTTTCAGGAAATGTTTTCTATCTTATACGATAAAAAGCTGAAATGTCAACTATATCGATTGTACTTTCAAAGTTTATCACAAATATATCTATCGAAAAATTCTTGCTACTATTATTATAAAATACTAAGTAGTTTAAAGATCAAATATCTATATGGTCTGATATTTATGTAATTAAATAAAGTCTAATAATAGATAGTATATTTTGCAAGTAGTGAAAGTTGCAAATTTTATTTCTTTTAAATTTTTCAAAATAAAAAGCTTATTTCTAAAGGAATTTTTTTTTATAGATGAAAATTTGATGTTTACTCATTTGCTTTTACTTTAAATATATTACTAATAATTCTAAAAGTATTTTATTGCTGGAAAATTTTTAATCGATTTTTAAAATACAATTTATTTTTGCTTGAAGTAGCAGAAAAAAAGAAGAGAAGAAATTCAAATGAAATTTTTCACTACTGGCCAGTCTATTTCACATTTATTCTATGTTGTAATTGGAAATTTAAAAAGTAATAATGCAGCTACAATTTGCTAAAATATAAAGCAACTTCAATCGTATAAATTAAAGATCAAATCATTTTATATTCTATTATTCTATTTGAAATTTTCATTTTCTTCATATCATTAATAAAGCCTTAAAATATATATATCAAAAAGTCCACTTCTTTTTCAGGTATTTCAGTCATTTAATTAACATCATAGCATTCTCGAAAATCAATGTTATATTTGTACATGAATATTATTCATTAATTTTTGAATAACAAGTATAGTTTAAATTAAGAAAGTAGATATATATATATATATATATATATATAAGTCTAAAATTATTCAATAAATGTGATATTTAAATGTGTAGTAAACAATATAATTACATTTTCTTATTTTTGAACAAACCAAAATTTCAGAATTTTCTCCATCCGATTTTGAAGAATGTATTTTTTTATTTCTATCTATAAATTATTTTGATCAAATGATTGTTGATATGTTGAAAAAAATTCAAATGCAATAGATCATCTCATTCCTTTTTTCCTTTCTTTTTTTCATATTGAATATAAAATTAGATTTTAAAGGTTAATTTGTGGAAAGAAAATATTTAAAAGCCTTTGAGCTTTTCGCATCATTCGTTTGCTGTTTTCTACGGAATTTCTCATTTTTCATCAATTTTTCATGTCAATATTTTTAAAAAATTTTTGCTGAGTGATTTGTTTTTTTTTATTATCAGATTATGCCCTAAGTTTTAACAATCCTCTTCATTTGATAAATGAAAATGTAAAATAAAATAAACGGACAAGAAGGCGAAAGAAGAAAGCTTGCAAAAATATTTCTAATTAATTTGTTGATAAAAATTATCAAAAAACAACTGTTCATTTTGAAGAATGTTATGATTAAAATGATTATTTCTAATTAACTGGATTGATTAAGAAACTTTCATTGACAATATTTATCAAAAAAAAAAAAAAAAAAACAATTGCTCAATTTACAAATATTATGGTGACGATGATGACGCATTAAAATATTTCGTAATTTTGTTTATTTATTTACATTAGATAAAATTTTAAATTTAAATTATTTTCATTAAATTAATTTAGATGATCAGTTAGTAGTTATCATTTAAGAAAAAAAAACAAACAATGAATAATTTTAGATAACATAAATTATCAATAATTTAAAAGAAAGTTCATTATAAAATGAATAATTTTAGATTACATAGGTTGTCAATAATTTAAATGAAAGTTCATTATGAACTTAAAATTGCTTATAAACATTGCATGACTAACTAAAAGCATTGTTTAAAATAATGTTTAATCATTTAAATAATTAATAGATAATGTGGAGGTATGATTGATATTGATATACGTCAAGATTTCTGACATTTATTATTTGAAATCTTAGTAGCATTAGTTTTGTTATTTAAAATGCTATATATACATATATTTTTATATGACACTTTCTCATTTGCTCCGAAAAATTGCTCATTTCGCTTATTAACTTGCCTAGAATATTCATTATCTCTGTGTTGTAAATATTTAAATGACGAAAAATTCATTATCCATTTTCAATTTGTTGTATAATATGAAAGTTAGCAGTTGCTTACGTAAATGATTATTTTTATCACGTGATTAAATTATTACCTGAATTTTCTTTCGTTAAATCTATTCCGTCTTTTTTTTCCACCTTTAATAAAATTAATTTTTTTTTTTAAATCATTTGTCAAATTTGAATTGAGCGAATGTAACATTAACTTGTTTTTCGGAAATAAATTTATAAATGAATTCTTTCTAATTCTTATTTTGCATCACATCTACATATATTATACATATGTATATGTAGAATATTCTTGTTGTATAATGATGATATAGATTACGGAATATCATATTTTTCGAGAAAGAATGAATAAACTAATTCTATCCAATATTTCGTTCATTATCACTTATCACTTCAAAAATTATTACAAAAATGTTATACTTCTTTTATCATCATTGACAAATCTTTACTGACAGGATATAATTGAGTTTTCTTAAAAATGTCTAAAATTCATTATTCTTTTAGTAATTTTTTTTTCTTGTTGTACTATTACTACTTTTTTACGATTTTGCTATGAACAAGCGCAAATATTAGCTCAATCAAGATTGAAGTTTTAAGTAAAACAAACTTCATGGGCGGAAGACATGGTTTAATTAGTATTCGAAATCTGTGATGTGAGAATGGATAATTGAGAATAGATCTCAGTATATATATATATATTGAGAATTAAAGTTTTTT
This sequence comes from Dirofilaria repens, assembly GCA_008729115.1. Classification (NCBI taxonomy): domain Eukaryota; kingdom Metazoa; phylum Nematoda; class Chromadorea; order Rhabditida; family Onchocercidae; genus Dirofilaria; species Dirofilaria repens. The sequence goes on along the minus strand of SNRZ01000236.1, from coordinate 46,572 downwards.
GTCATATTTAGAATCAAAGTTTTCGTTTTATTCTGCCAATTATTTTTTGCGTAATAATCAAAAAGAGGTATAAATATATTTGATATCATTTGACTTGATAATATTTGTTAGGCTCTAAATTAGTATGTACAAAGGCCAAATCGTTAAGGATTTCACTATAAAGACTAAATCATTAAGGATTTCACTATAAGGCCAAGTTAAAATAGCCAATAATATCTTCATATTCGTTGTTATATTTTAATGTAATATAATTATCGTAATATTAATATTTAGATCTTAATGAACAACTCTTCTACAACATTCTCTTATATTTCTTACGTAAAACTTATACAAATCAAATCAATCCTTTCAAGTCATTAATTTGCATAAATTTGATCAATAAATTAGCATAGCAGTAAAGATGAAAATTAAATAAACAATACCCTCATAATATTTGTAAATATATTTTATTTTTATGTGTAAATTATACAATTTTGAAGTAACAGATTAATTACAATCACTCAGCAACAGATTTCTGAAAAGTTCTTTTTTTAATTCTCTTTAAGTTTAATTTCAAGAATGAAATTTGATTCAACTGAAATAAAACTTCTTTTTGTTTCATTTTTACATTTAAAATTGAGTATCGATGAATTTATCCAAAATATCATTCGATCAGTTTGTGATTAAAAAACAAATATTTAATAATAAGTTAGTTTATTCAAAATCATTGGAGGAATGTGAGAAGACATGAATAATGTTGCAAAATACAAATAGTATTCAAAAAATAAATCATCAGTTGATTGATGATCATATTCTATTGTCGTGACTTACAAGCATAACAAGTTTATTTCGAAAATTTCATCATATTTACTTTGACTGCTTTATGACTTCATTTTTTTTATGAATGATATGTAAATTTTAATAAGAAATCAATTTAAATTAAGCAAGAAGATTACTAATTCTATTCTCATATAGTCAATTGTCGGTATGGATTGATATACTATTACAAGTAAATGATTAATTAATTTAATTAAGTGCTTAATAATTAAACATTTAAACAAAATCGTTTGTAAATTAAAAATTTTTCAATTATTTATTATTATCATTTATTTCCAACATTTATGAGAAATATGAGATTAAAATTATTTCTTTAAAATTACGATATTCGATTACTGGAAATTGTATTCTAGTAACTTTAGACTTGTTTGTCAAAATTCTGCATAAAATTGTTACAATTGTTACAATTTTGAAATTTTCTGAATTAATGTCATATTGATTTCATTATTTGCAGACATCATTTGTCTGAATTATCTACAAACATTACCACTGATATGATCATTAATATCAGTGCACAATTAGATGTATTATGCATACAATCTTATTTCATTTTTACAACTTCGCTCTATAGATTTCTGTCCAAAAACTCAATAATCAAAGTTTTATTTTCATAGGCCTCTTATAAAATTGTTTCATAGTTGCTTTGCTATTTTTTATCATCTCTTCTGTTTCAAATCATCAGGTATTGTTATTATCATTTTAACACTGATCAATTCTCAGTTTGATCATTCTTCATTACTCTTATGCCATTGATTTTGCACCTATTATATTCGTAAGCATAGATCGTAAAATTCTATTGCTCAAATCAAAAACAGTTTATTGGCTCAAAGTTCTCAAACTTTATCAGTTTAATTGATTAGACTAGCTCCGTTGTAATCTTTTACATAAATTAATCTTTTGACTCTTGAATCTTACATTTAATTTTTTTTGTTTATTTCAATAATTATTCGTTTTTCCATGTCGTCAAATCTGTCGCTTCAGAAATGAATATATTGTCAAATTACTATAGTCTAATCTTCCTGAAATGCATTACAGAGTGTTGAAAATACAAAATGAAATTTGATATATTATATACTATCATTTATCATATAGTAGTCGATACTTCCATTAGATGAAAATTCAATTAATCTGGAATTTCGAAAATTGGCTGATAGTGGAATTGCAGATGTTTTTCGCAATTTGGTAAGTTTTCAAAACAATAACATTTTTCTCAATTCTTTCGCCATACTTTAAAAGAAGCTGAATTTTTCTTTTTTTTTTTTCTCTAGACAAAATCCCTAAAGATTGGATTCATTTTTTAGTTAAAGAAGAAAAGGACAGAGTTAGAAAAACTGAATGTTACATTAAAATGGCCAAATACATATTTTAGCTATAAGAACAGAACTAAAGTCGAAGACAATTTTTAAATGGAAAAAAAAAACAGCTCTATATTTCCTAATTTTATTTCTCAGAAGAAAAAAAAAATTGACAAATTTTATAACTTTCCGACAAATTTGCATCGTTTCTTCTTCAATAGACAGTAATAAAAAATTGAACAGATTGTCAAAAAAGTTGTTAAAAAAAAAAAACGAAGGAGCAAATCATATAAAACTTTAAATGAAACAGAAAATAAAGAATTCATTCGATTGTTGTGATAAAAAAAAAAAAAAAAAAAAAAAAAAAAAAACTTCAATTTTACGAAATAAAAATAAGCAAATGCTATTCAGATCATCAATATTTGTTCGTACTTATATTTATCTGTTTCCATTTTACCAATCCTATCTTTTTCTGATCAAATATTTGAAAATTGTTTGAAAACAATGTTTGAACTAGTTTTTTTTTTTTTTTTTTGAGTAATGAAGCTTTTATCTCATCTAGCAAAATAATAAAGCATCTTTCTGCATTTTTAACTGCTGATATTTTTCATCTTTTGCGATATTTTCTCCCAAATATCTCATTTTTATCTTATCACATGTACATCTCTTTCGTTTTACTCAATCAATTTATAGTTTCAGATTTTCTCAAATAAAAAGTGATACATTTTGAAATAATGTAAAAGATTAAATGACAACAGATCATTGTATCATTCAATTTGCATTTATTCATTGCTTTTAAGTTGCTTTGAAAGAACAGCAAAAATTAATCAGAAAGATTAAAGAATTGGTAAAGATAGATTTTAACTAAATGATGATTATAATTGAGGTAAAGGATCTATTGATCAAAATAATCTCTTTAAAAATTTTTTATGCAAATAATTTAGGCATATGAAAACAGTTAAAATTAATCATAAATCGAATTTTATTGGTATAAATAACATTGATGATAAATGATCTTGCCAATTGATAACATATCAGTCGCATAACGAAAGCAGGATAAATTTGAATAACTCAAACTGTTATAACCATAATCTTATTGTTACTTTTCTTAAGAATATATTTTAGTTGTTAACTTTCGAGATTCCGAAATTGTTCATTATCACAGTAAAATTCTGATACTTATTATCAACTATGTGTTATATCAAATTATCATTTCATTATCATGGAGTGCATGCATCAAAAAATTTCTCAGCAAAAAGTAATTGCTTCAGTAAATAACATAATTCAAATTTTGGATTAAATAAAGTAAAAAATTCTTATTATGTATTTCATATATTCAATCAGCTCTTAATTAACAAGTGAAAAAAAAAAAAATGAAAAAGTTATAATCCGAAAGTTAAACTTTAACTGACATGAATTAAATTTTACAAGCTACCAATAAATATCGTCATTTTAAAATTAAAAAATTCTTTCAAAATTTAGCATCTCTTCCTCTTTTTTTCCAAATGAAGAATTGCAGAATTAATTTGTGATAATTTAGAATTGAATAATTCTATTTCAAAACTTCTATTATCAGAAAATTTCACAAAAAAATTTCCTTCGCTGCTTTTTTTTTAAAATCGATCAATTTCAAAAAATAAATATTAGCTTGTGGGCAATGTCCATTTTTTTTGACATTATCAAAATTGATCGATTTTAAAATGACAAATTCATTCATTTAATAAAGTAAGATATTAGTGAATGATAAATTAGTGAATGATATAAAAGTGCAACAGAATTTGAACAAATAATAAATTTGTCATTTTCATAGATTAAAAAAGGAATAACTCATAAAATTTTCTGGCTCATATCATATTTTTATTTCATTCTTAGTTATGAATCTCTTAGCTAAAAATCTGTCTACGCCTTGTTCATTATAAGATAAAGGCATAGATTTTCTTTTTTTTCAAGCGAACAGTATAAATTCTTGATGTTCCATCTTAGAAAGTCTCTCAAAAAAATTGCATATTCTTTAATTTTTTTGCAATTTTTTTTTCAACAATAAATTTTTTTTCAACAAATTTTTCGATTTTCCACAAAATGATGAAAAATTAAATATTTGAGATAAAGCCAGTGGAAATTTATCATTATTTAATAAATAATTCAAATTTGAATGATGTAAAATGGAATTCGAAATGAAATGCCCATAACATATCAATTTTTCTATATTTTTGATGATTTATAATTAAAAAAAGGCAAAACTGAATGAAAGTTTACAATTTAAAATTGTATTTGAATGATTAAAAAAATAGTCCGAAAGTTCACATTTGTAAAATATTATTTTTTTATGTTGAAATCAGAAATCAGAGTAAAATGAAAGATTGGAACTTTATTAATTTCTAATTATGCTTCATGAATATTGCTATTACTGATATGTTATGGGCATTTCATTTCGAATTCCATTTTGCATCATTCAGATTTGAATTATTTATTAAATAATGATAAATTTTCACTAGCTTTATCTCAAATATTTAATTTCTCATCATTTATGTGGAAAATCGAAAAATTTGTTTGCTATCTAATTCTGATTTTCAGGATAAACTGGCAGAAAATTTTTATCCTGGCGGAATTTCAAACGCTTTAAAATTAAAAAAAAAAGATTTTTTCTAAATTTTTTTCAATCGCTTTCCCAAATTTTCAGATTTTTTTTAAATAATTACTCGCTAGCTTGTATAAAAATGCATTTCCATTGTAAAATTCTATTTATCAATGTCTTGATTCTTACTTTAGCTTATACCTCAAAAGCAACAAATGAAAAATATCGAATTTTAAGATCTCTTTATACATTAAATAAAGTTGAATTATTTCATGATATGAAGGATTAAAAAATGAAAAAAAAATGTCTAATAAAAATTCAATACAATAAAAGCAGCTGCCAGAATTTTGTAAAATTAATAAAAAAAGAATATACATTTATCCTTTTATTTGTTATTTTTTTCTCTATATTTTTTATCATATCATATTGATTCTATCAATTTTGCAGATTAATTTTGATTTCGATTTTTTTCGTTATCTTCTCAATTATATCATTACATTACATTGGGGCATTCCCAAAATTTTCGAATATTATTTCCTTTTCATTTTATAGCAAATATAATTACTTTTATTTGAAAAGCTTAAAACAAAGCAGCACCAGAATTCGGCATTGTATTTAAGAGAATAAAAACTATCATTCCATCAGGCTCTTATATCATTCAAACAAAAAAGAATTTATTTAAAAGGAAATAATTCTCAATTCTTTTTCCATTTTCCACTTAAAAATTTGTTAAGGAAATACCAAATTTCTCATTTTTGTTACACTAAAAAATCAATCCTTTCATTTTTTTTCCTTCATTTTTGAAAGATCTTAGAAGATTTCAAAAATCTAGAAGATTCGTTTTTTCTTTCATCTTCTTGATGTTCAATGCAAATGAATCTCATCAATTTTTTCAATTTCTAGCTAAAACTGGCTGATATATTTGATTAATGAAACTAAAACCTCTTCCATCTTATAATTCTAAAATTACTTAAAAATAAAGAAATTCAATATCAATTATCAAAATGAAAAATTGTTTTCTGATCATTTTAACTATTATTTTTTTATCCAGCAATATACATAGCGATTTATCGTTTAATGCTGTATAATAAAGAATAAATTACAATAAGGGACTATTTTCAAAATACTGAAAAATGAATCTGAAAATTAGAATTAGATGATCTTGTATTTTTATAATGTTAGCATTATTTAGCATTGCCAAAAATATTTCTATTATGAATAGCTAGTATTTTATCACTAGGATTAAAATATTTAAAATACAATAAAATTTTGAAATTACTGTTTTTTTCTTAAATAACAAGTATCAAGAATTGTAATATTTAAACTTAAAAAAGCAGGTGTATTTTAAAACCAGAACTTTAAAATTCTCTGAATCTGTATTATAGAATATCTTTGTATACTTTACATTCAATTAATTTCAATAATAGTTTTGTCACAGTAAATAGTTTGAATTAAGGATGATTTCTTCGCTTCTTATCAATTGCTAAGGTCCTTTCGAATATAATGGATTGATTATAAAAGTTTCCGTAATTCGTATTTCTGACAACTCTTTCCAATGATCAAAGTGCAAAAGAATTTCCGGTAACCAAACATGTATTTAATATCATAGGTTCCCAATTTCTGACAAGTAATCATTTTTTCCAATATTAATAGAACTATCTTAATTCGTTTCATAATGCTGCGTTGCTAAATTTATCACTATTATCACATATCATTAAACTTTATTACTTATTAGTTTAAAATATTTTAAGAAAATATCAATTATCAATTATTAAAAAAAAATTTGCTCTGAACTACTAACATTCCAGAATTGCAAATTATGCATTATTAGCATCAGTAAAATGAATCAGCCAAATGAACTACTTAGAATAACATAGAAAACTGTAATGTATTATTATAATTTCTAAATTTTTTAGAATAATCATAAAGCGTGTTTAATGACTAGAAAATAATTACGAATTTTTGTTTTTTTTTTTTTCAAATTAGTTATCAAATAGCTTAAAATTTTTATAACTTACTATTTGTGATACAATTTGATTCTTGACACTTATGCAAAAAATATATTTTGCGAGAGGGGTCATATTCGTATACATTTGGGATAAAATTTGATTCGTTGTACATACAATATAACCTAATCACTCAAAAATATATTTTTGAACAGGTGACAAGAATTAAGTTGCATCACAAATAATAAACAATAATTAACAAATAATTTTTCTAATTCCTCATTGTGTTTTTGCAAAATATAAAAATCCTTTCAGTTATGATATTTCACCTTTTATCTCGCATATAATTATTCAATCGTAGATTAGTTATATTTTTTACAGGATTCGTGGAATGATTATGGACAATTTGTCGACGGTTGTTGCAATGCAACCGTCTACATCATGGGCATATAACGCTGATACATTGGTCCGAATAGATGGTCTTGAGTATAATCGAGCGAGAACAATGGATGAATGTATAAAAGCGCTAGAACGAAGCTCTTTACCAACATTCCCGGATAACAGTAAGGATTGAAATGTCGAAATTAATTCTAAAAAAAAATTAAATTTCATCATTTTATGATAGCATAGTTTTATTCAAAATATATTATCTGCGGTTAATTCTAAATATATTGTCCATGATTTTGTATTCGCAACGATCACTTTTAAGATATATTATTAGTAAGATTGATTTAAGCATATTATCATTCACTGATTGTTGTATTTGATATTTTTATTCATGAGATATTTAAATGCAATCATTATTTGTGTCAAACAGATGATGGATCATTATGGTGTAATGCAACCTTCGATACAGTACTCTGTTGGCCAGCAATACCAGCTAATAGTAGTATTACCGTTCGTTGTCCACCGCTCAAAGGACTTGATCCTGGAAGTTTGTTTTTTCTTTAATTTTACATTTTGAAAGATATGGCAGTGGGTGTCAGACTATTAGGCTCTTTCATATGTTATGATATCAATGTTATGCGCAGTGATTATAGAGAATATTACTAAATGGTGTCATAGTTCGGGTCGTTGGATGGGTCGAGCAGAAAATGACTTTTCACGTCCTCATGGGTGGACAAATTTCACGATGTGTTTTACGCAAGAAGTCGTCGAAATGATGAATAAGCTGACCAATGGATCTCTCGTTGTAAGTCTAAAAATTTGAAAAGAAAAAAAAATCGTTTTTTTTCTTTTATTTGTTAAAACTTATTCTTTATACAATCAGCATTTAATAAATTCTATAGCTAAATTAAGTTCATTGGATTTGCAGATAGCTCAAGAAGTGGCAAGGAATGCTCGTAAATTAGAATTTGTCGGTCTTGGCTTATCGCTCATTTCTTTGCTCATATCAATCAGTATTTTTTCTTACTTTAGGTTCTTTTTAATTTTTGCAACTTCAATAATTTAAAAAATTTATGCTATTAAATAATGAATACTTAAATTATTCTAATATCGTCTTGCAAGATTCAAAAAAAAGTTCTAAAATTGTATTTTAAAAATTTCAACCTGCTATATGCAGTAGAAAGTTTTTTCAGAAGGTTGCGGGTATTTAGGAATTTATTGCATTTACAATTAATGATTGCCATATTGATGGTTGTTGTTATTCGCCTTATCCTCTACATCGATCTTATTTTTACTGATCGTCTTGGACCGCTTCATATCGGTAATAATGATGGAAAAACTATTAATACTATGGTATTTTTTGAAATGATTTCATTCTAAAAGAAAAAAAATTTGTTCAGATAGAAATAACAGTTTTGCCATGTCCAAAAATTCATTGAATACTAATTTGGTGCATTTGTGACAAATTTTCATTTTTTGAAAATCGCAATTTGTAAAAAATTTTTGTTTGCCGGAAGAGACATTAGGAAAAAAACTTCTTTTGTTGTGGCCTCAAACTTGGATAATTAAATCTCCAAATACAGATACGTTGGTGTTATGATTTTTATTAGATAATAAATATATTGAACAAATAAGCAATAGAAAACTTTATTACACGAATAAACTATCAGATAATTAAAATGAAGAACAAAATGAGATTATCAGTCGAATGATATAAGATGTAAACGATCAGTAACTGCTGATATTGTCTGATTGAGTAACCACTGCCTGTAACAACATATCAGTCAATCGTGAGAAGCTCGTTTTTGTATCAATGATCTTTAGTCTTTGCTGTAGTGGGCGGAACAAAGGATGAGAGATGGACAATCTTCAGATATGTAGAAGCTTCGATTGTTACGATGTCCCAGAAAATTAGCATAGATTTCAACATTTTAAATATTGCATATAAGTTTTGTAATAGAAAACAAAGTGCAGAATTAGATAAATGATTTGTTACCTTATATATATCCTGACATTCATTTATGATAGCTAGTTATACAATAAATAATTTGATAATTTGAATATATCTATATTAAAATTATTTCGGTTTTCCTACACGATTTATCATTTCTCACAATGATACTTAATAATTCCTATATAATTCTGATTGAAACTTTTAAGCTGAAAGTATCATTTATCATTTTCTGTAATCTAATTCTGCTTGGTATCATTCAAAACTGCTTAGTGAATTTGCAGGTATTTTTATGCGAAGCAATGTTTTTCATGCTCGAGTATTTTAAAACTGTAGCATTTTGCTGGATGTTTCTTGAAGGATTCTATTTGCATAATAAACTTGTTTTTACAGTATTTGCAACCGAACTACGCCTTAAACGTTATCTTACAGTTGGATACGGTAAGACATTACAGTATAAGTGTTAATAGAGAAATGTTTACTAAGCCAACTTTTTTTTATTATAGCATATTTAGGATTTTTTAAATTGCGATTTAAAAATCTTTCTAGTTAAAACTTTAACAGGTCTTCCGTTAGTACAAACATTTTTATGGTTAACAGTAATATTGATGAAGAAACAAGGAAAAGTGGATCGATGCCTCGGATCATATTACCTCGAACCAGAATTCTGGCTCCTGGATGGACCAAGGATGATTGAATTAGTTGTAAGTCATTTCTAAATCTCAGAATCATTTTACGCTAATGCCTTTTAAATCAGATATACTCTTAATATGAAGGTATAGGATATCTAAAAGAAACTATCATAGATGTAAACAATTATGTAATGCAACTAAAGCTTACTTATTTTTTGCTGAGATAATTTGCTTATTTTTTTCCAAAACAAATTTATATTTTTCAGGTAAATTTATTTTTCATATGCAATGTAATTCGAGTCCTATGGACAAAAGTAAGCCAATCACACAATACGAGTGAATTAGATCGAATGAAGTTAGTTTTCACACTATTTCAGGCGTTCTTAAATAATTCAAATTTCAAATCAAAGAATTTAAATTACTATTTCTTTAAAATTTTATCTTAGACAAGAAACAATCAATGAATTTTTCTTTTATATTATTCTTCGAAAATTTAAATAATCATTGCCTATTTTTTTTCAACCTTCTTCATATCTAGAAAAAGCGTGAAAGCAGCAGTGATGTTAATTCCACTATTAGGTATTCCGAATATTATGCAAACTATACCTTTCTCACCAACTAAGGATAATATTGTGGTGAGTTGATGATGTTATTATTTTTAAATTTCTCTGTTTAAGCATAATTTCTTTATGTCAAAGGATTTAGATAAATTAGAATGAGAAAAGTATATTTATTACTGTGAATTAAGAAGGTAAAGAAAAATTCAAAGCTTTTTTCTCTTTTTTTTTGAGAGAAAAAAAACATAAGAATTAAAGTTCAAGTAGTTAAGGATACTAAATATTAATTTTGAAGTCTAAATTAAACCGAAACAGAATTTACTATAAGATTTTAATCATATCAATGACGATATATAATCTGATAATTGAAATTACTGCAATTGCGATTTCCAAACTTGCTCATTATAATCCTCGTTAAAAGTTTCAATCTATTCCATTCCGCATTTCCTGATTGAATCACAAAAGCTGACTTTTTAAGATTCACAATAGATTAATGTTAAATAATTTTGATGATTTATTATGCATGGTATATCACTTTGTTAATGATAATTGAAATCTAAGAAATTAAACAATGAATATTTTTCACTTTAGTATTTTGCAATTTGGACATATTGTGCATCATTCACTTACATGTATCAAGGCTTGATGATTTCAATCATCTATTGTTTTACTAACAAAGAGGTATGCTTTTTAGCTGAAATTATTAATTTGAATTTATGAAAGTTTCCATCTTAATTTTAAGGGATTCTCTCTGGAATTTCTCTTTAATCTTTTATTGATCAAATTTATTAAATTCAGTTACTTCCATTGTTATCATGAATGAAGGATTATCTATCTACACTTATCATAAATGTTGTCATCGCTAACCCGAAATATGAAATAAAAATCCTTCTGTATTTATCTTACCTGTTCATTCTACCTTAGGTACGAAATGTATTGAAAACCCATTACGGCAGGCTCAAGCTCCAACATACAAGTACGCAAATTTACGTCATGGTAGTAGAGCAAATGTACTTCGAAATGGAAATTCACTAAGAACATCATTGATGTTAACTGAAAGAGACAGATTATTAAAGTTGCATAAACGTACTATCAAAAACGGAAGTGAACATGATCCAACTACATCAGCTTTTGCCTCTGTCGCTCAGGTAGATATTTAATTACGAAGATTTAGTCTCAAATTTCTTTTGTACGAACTTAATTTAAAATCTTTGCTATTTAAATATTCACTTATCTTGTGCATAAATGAAATATTACGTTAATTTTTGATTTCCAATCAACTCTTTGAATATAACGCTTAAAAACTCATTTCTAATAAATGTATCTGAATGCAGATGAAAAAAAAAAGATCAACAAAAGTTAATGAAATTTAAAGGAAGTATATGAGAAGACATTGCAAACATATAGTACTTAAGTAAGAAAGTAAGAAATATGTCCAAATATAAATTAAATTATAGGACGAATATTTGTAGTTTAATTTGCTATTCAAACATATCTCAGAAACTAAACAATCTTTGTGAATATCAGAATTATCAAATTTTGATCATATTTTGATCACCATCACTATTAATTGTATTCAAATGTTTAATAATTGCTATCATCACCGTCATCATTATCATATACCACATCCATTACTTTCTTTATATTACAGGACTCAAAACTTAACGAAAGCAGTAGTAGTGACGAAGCATCACCATCTTCAAATCAAATCAAGAAGAAGAAACACAAAAACGAATCGTTAAACTTGCAATCAACAGAAAGTGAAATGATTGCAAATATTCCTACAGGAAAAGATAATTCGCAAGATGATCAATAAAGCAATCCAGGTGAACTTATTTGATATTTTCATAGTTCTAAATTTCCGAATTTTGCAAAAATTCAGCATTTCATTGATTTCAATCTTACGAAAATAATTTTGAATTAAAATCTCTGAAGAATTATGAAAACTATTTTGCATATTCAATTGTTACAAAATTAATTATCAAATAATTCTTATAAGAAAAGAAATTTTCTCCTAAATATTATATTTCAGGATCCACAGAATGAATTAATAAGATTCTTACACGCCTGAAAATGAAATACTTATTATGTCAAGATCAAGCATGTCAGTTATTTATCTGTCTGTCTAGTCTCTAGAAGATTTTTTTTGTTTGATCTGAACTTGAAATTGAATAAGTAGGAACAATTGATACTCAAAAAAATTTATATAATAGTGTCTTTCAGATGCTTTCATCATTCTTAAAATGATACAAACGATGGTGGCTACTGTAGTAAACCAATTATAATGATTCTAGGCAAATATTGTCCATTACATTTGTATATTTGAAAATTTGAAAAAGCTTATAATTAGTATTCAATAGCTTATTAATTAATATTAATGATATTTCGTATATTGATTGATCTCTAGTTTGTAAATAAGCATTTATTATGTCAGTGATCATTTGTATAATATGCAATGGATGTTATCAAAAGTCATCGCTATTTTCAAAAATTTAAGTGATAATGCTTGTAAAAATAGGAATTCCTTCTACACTTCATTAACTGTATTATTGCTTTTATTATGTACTATAATTAATCTGTAAAGGATAAACATTTTGCACATTGGAAAATTTTGCTGATTTGGATTTAGTAAATGAATGAATGATTTAGTGAATGAATATAAAGGATGAACATATTAAAATAAACTTATTTTAATATTTTACCTTTATCACCAAATTGCTTTAAATTACAACACTATTTAAAATTGGAATAGGATTTTTAAACTTTTAACACTATGTGTTAAGAAAAAATATATATCTCAATTGATGGGAATGATGATCACAATTACTTCCATCATCTGAATGATCATTAACCTCTGACTCTGATAGATGATAATGCTGAGCTATTTGAATTCTTAAAAATTTTTTGAAAATAAATGAAGCGGATTTTTTGTTAAATGAAATCAAAAAATTGTTTTAAACGATTAAAATATAAAGTCCAAAAGTTAATGATCACGTTTTGATGATAGACTTGGGCAGCTGTTTTGTTTTTGAGCGATTAGTGACTGATTTTTGATAAGTCATCACAATATGTTCGTAAAAAAATTATTCATGAAAAATATGTTGATTGTATTGCTAATGTGATGGAGTAGTATTGAATTTGAAAACTTTGATTTAATGTTTAAAGCTTTAGATTTGTCAGAATAATACAGCATTTCACTGCTTTATCCAAAAATTTTTCTCGACCTTTTTTAAATATTTGGAATATAATGAATTCGACATTCGAAATTATCACATTTTATTCTCCTTTTTATGAAGTGACATAAACTTTTAGTTGTGGTTTGTTATAAATAAAGAAAGAATATTCAGTCAATAAATAATTGAAAAATATATACGAGAAGGATGAAAACATTTGATGAAACATTCTGACAAGCGAGAAATATATCAAATGTAAGCACTCGTTCATTTATCACATTCAATATAAATAAGTCATCAATAAAATTCTGAGACATTTCTGACATATCTAAGAAAATTTGACATAATTTGTTTAAACAAATCAAAAAACATATTTCTTGCATTTTCTTCTTGTTTTTTTTTTCAAATTTCAATTGAAATCAATGAAGAAACGATTGAATTTTGTTGCTTTCTTGGAAGAATAATTTTTCTTATTAAGAGAAGGCATTTGTCAAATTGAATGAATTTTTTAAATCGTTACATTTCTGTTTTTGCATTATCATAACAAAACAAAACCTGAAATCAAATTCGCTCGGTGAATTTTTTTTTACAAAAACAGTTGATTAGAAAATAGAAGATATCAATGTTGATCATTGAGTAAATGTGTAAATATTGAAGATAAATCAAAGAATATATGATTGATTGAACTTATCAATTGCATGCAGCTGTCCGAGTTAAATATTCGATAAATTCAATAACAGATACATCATCTTCACTTTAAGGTAGGAAAATGAAGGAAAATGATATTTCTGAAATGGATTCATTTTTCTAATCATCCTACCATAAATTTCTTTGCATTTCTGGCACTTTTGAGTGATTATATTATCAGTCCAAATATCGAATATTGTTCTGCGGTATTCATATTTCCCGAGATTTTTCAAATAATTGCTATTATTTATAATTAAATAACATTATGAGACAAAATATTGATATTTCTTTTACCAACTAATGATAAAAATATGCAAACTTTCAAAAATGTTCGAGAAAGATATAAAAATCAGAAGTGTTAGTTTGATGGACAGAGTCTTACTCTCAGTAATTTTCCGATAACTAATTTTAAAATAAGAGAAGATGGAGATAATAAAAAACGGTAAATTTCTCGAACTTTTAGAAACTAAAAAAAGTTTTATTGAACAATAAAAGCGTTAAAACTTTTTAACAAAACTAATTTTATTAAAAAATTTTTTCTTTCTCGTGTTTGAAATATGATGGCAAAAGAAGAATATCGGATGTCACGGGTGTAAAGCTAATTAAAAAAATAATTGATTAAAGTTCAGTAAGTCAGTTGCTTCATGTTTGAAAATTGAAGATTTATTTGAAGATGTATGATCAATCAATTCATCAGCAAAATATTATTCGAAAATAAAAGTATGTTGTTACTTAAGTTATTAAAAATGAATGAATAACATTTAAAAAATTAAAAAATGCCTTCAGAACTTTGAACTATTACTTTTATCTGTTTTCTTAAACAAATATGATTGTATTTAAAATTAATTATTATGAATAAACTGAATAATTGACTTCTGATAATTGGTAATTAATATTCTTGCTTATCATGTACCAACAATTAGCAAAATAATTATTGAAATTATGAAGTTTTTAGATCTCATAATTTTATTTCGTAGGGACTTTGGTATTCAGTCGTCCATCTTATGTCGCTTGCATCTTACAGAGCCAAAATTGGTTTAATTATTTATCACTTTATGGCGTTCACTAGGAGCCATGTAGGACTAGTATATTCGATAGATGATTTCAAGAAATTCATATATAATAATTCATGAATGCATTATATTTGAATGAAATTCATTATGCTATTGAAAAAGTTCCCACTTGTTAATTAGCCTAGAAGTCATTTCAGTAATAATTCAAAATCATTCGTGAAGTTTTCCTGTGAGCTAAAAAATAATTGTAATAAAAATTGACGTTTAAACAGCGCTATTTAGAAATATAAAAACACTTAAATAAAAAATTTTTAAAAAACCGAAATAAGATGAAAACATTTTTAATGATGGTGCCAATAATTCGCTTTCAGAATATATTGAAATATTTCAAATTTTACTGTACTTGAGAAAAATGTCAAATCGAATTCGATGAAAGGGTAAAAGGACGATAAAGCATCAATAAATTTAATTTGAAATTCATAGCATTTTGCTCATGTTAAATGCTTAACATTTGTTTTCGTAATATTTAAATTATTTTGAGTTTGAAGGAAGGGAAATAACAGTTATATAATATGTAATTTTAAAAAAATTTACAATCTTAAAACAAACAAATAATCGAGTAATAAACTTGGACCATCAAATTTAATTTTATGAAGAAAAACTTGAAAATTCATCATCATACACCATCAGCACCTGGGAAATTTAATTCTTTGATGAAACTGTACATTACTTGCAGTGAAATAAGGGAAATAATTAACAAGGCGAGGAAAATTTTCTTTATTACGGAAGAATTTCGAATATGCAAGAGTGTCTTCGGGATTTTTGAGAATCAGAATTTGGTTAAATTGTAACACTTCATGCAATTTTTGATTATATTTCTTGATTACACATTTATTATATACATTCCCTTATTTAATTTGCCTCATTAAAAAAAAATAAAAATAAAAACTCATATTTTTGATTCTAATATTTTCTACTTCTAATTACGTTTTCTAATTACCTTCATATTGGATTTGCAAAATTTTCACAAACCTAATTCTGATTATAATTATAACAATTTTAATGAATTGATCTTTTTGCCAAAGAATAAAGCAAGTAATGCAGCACTCATCAAAAAGCAAACGAGAGAATTCAGAGTCAGAAGGAAATTCCTGAATCTAACAGTTATGTCATAATTCAGAAACTGATCAAAGTTCTGGAATCAAAACAACAATGCGGTCATATAGAATAGCAATATGGCACGAGAAGAAAAACAGATTTCATTGATGTTTTTTTGAATGAAAAATTAAAGAAAAAAATTATTTCAAGCCTTTATATCATAAATGCTTTTTGATATACTTTATAACAATTCATTTCGAGGAATTTTCCATAATACTACAACAAATCTCATCACATTAAATTCCTGAAAATTCGTATTGATAACTGCAGAGTTCTTGAATTTTTGGATTTTGAATGACAAAAAAACTATAGCATAAGAGTGTAGGAATGGTAATTTGATGTTTGGCCTTTCATTTAAAAAATAAATTTCTATTCAGAAGAAAAATGAAATCATTAGTGAAATTACAATAATCTCTTCTATTCACCATATGTCACACTATGATTCTTGATTTTTGTACGTTAATTTAACTATATTATTCAACAAGTTGAAACCGAAGTTGTTTTTATTAATGATATGTAACTATTGCAACATATAACTCACTTTTTAAGTAGTCATTGCCTTTTTTTATCGATAAATTACATCGTTCGCAGTCATTTTTGATATTTTAGCATAAAAACTTTATAAATTAACTTCCGAAACTTTGGCAAATTTCATGTTCTAATCTCCCTCATCCTACCTATTAGCAATAAGTAAGATCTTCTGAACTTCGCCTGTACCTTTTAAAAAAAGGTATTTATTTCATTTTTTGATGAACAAGTCGGCTCAATAGATTCGAAATTTTGGTTCATTTCCTTAAATTTGCAGGAAATGCTAAGTTTTGCTCTTTTCAAAATTGTTATAAAATATTACAAAAGACACATATATGATAAATTTGAATTATATGGGATGTATATAGGGCAATTAATGATTATATGAATACTATGATTTTATTTGATATTTTTAGCTCTTAACAGTCTTCGGAAATGATCGCTCATATTTGGGAATTCTTGGAAGTGAAGCAATTTCTCTTTGCATTGCTACTTATTATTCTTTGTTTTACTGTCCCATACATCGATCACAATAATTCCTATAGGTAAATTTGATTAACTATTGAAGCAACCAATTCTTTCTTTCAGCATCATCAGTATCTAGTTGCCGATTCAGTTCTAAAATTTGCGCAGAAATATTAAATTTTGTTTGAAAATATACTTTTCTTTGTTTCGTTGATACATCAATTACCACAATTCCTACAGATAGATTTTGAGGATTCTAGTCATCTGATTGTTATAGCTATGCAAAGGCTGAAAAATTGAGGGATACGATGAAATTAATGAATATTTGAATAGACTGAAGCTAACAGTAAATTTAAATATTTTTATCATCTGATTAATTTAACTTTGTGGAATTTAAATAATTTAAAAGAAAAAATTGCTGAAATTTATATGAAATATTGCTTATTCGATACAGAAGAGAATAATGAAGGATATTCGATCTTTCAATATAATGAAGGGACCAATTTTTCACCTGTCATTATTTCTCCTAGTGAAGAAATTAAAATCACTTTGAGAAGTTCCAAACGAAGTGTTGAAAGAAGAAATTAAACTACTTATTATCAAGAACAGTGTAGCAACTGATAACTAATCAGGGATCTTTCTTGCATATAAAACAACTGAATATATATATATAAAGACTTTTTTTGAGTTAAGTATCATAATTTTTTTTTTGTTTGTATAATTTTGTTTGGATTGCTTACAATAATCGATTAAATGACTTTAGAACAATAAACATTAACTTTTTATGTATGACGAAATAATCAACGATCATTTGCAATACTACTGAAAAGATAAATGATGAAAGAGATCAAGCGGATATTATTTATTATTTGCTACATCACGAATCATAACAATGCATAAATGTATCAAAAAAAATTAAGATTGTTAATGACGCTTAAGCACATCTTAAAGGAATGAAAAGTCTTAATAACGTTTGCATCGAATACCTAATTACGATTTAACAGAATATTATTCATTTTCGAACAATGGAGAATAGAATGTCATAATAGACAATGTAGAAAAGGCTTTCTTACAATTGGAGCTACTCCGATAAATAGAACTGTACACGATTTTTTGATTAAGGGATGTTAGAAAACAAGTTGTAAAGGATAATGCTGCTAATTTCTTTCGAGGTAAAATTCTCCCATTTTTTATCCGCCATTTTTAATTTGAAGAACTATGAGAGTTATTAATCAACCACCTCGCTGAAGCACATCTTCAGAAATGCTTCTGATGATCAAGCCTTTTTCGTTCGCGTAAACAGAGGATACTGGTATAGTTCTGCGACTACGAGAAATAGCGCCTCAATTAGCGCATGCGGATCAGTTATCTAAGTGGAGGATCCTAATATAGTTCTGCAACTACGAGAAATAGCGCTCAATGCGTGCGGAATGCAACCCTTTTTTTGGGATAATAGACACACAATATTTGGACAGTTTTAGCTTATATTTTATATTCCACAGTAAATTCGTACATACAACATATACCTAGCAATATTAAATCCAGAACAAAGGAATTCTTTTGGTAATTTCTTCGCTTCTCGCCATTTCATCAGCAGAAATGTAGAAATAATCTTCATAAGAATTTTATCGAAAAAAAATTCATGACAATTGCTAAAGTTTATAGCAATATCGATTGCTTTTATCGATTGCTCTTTTGTTCTTAAAATTATGAAAATATAAAGTACAAATTTTTATTAGAAAGATTTTCAAACAATTATGCAGTTAAAAAATTTACAGATGCGAAATAATTTTTTGTATTCAATTAATTAAACGTTATGAATTTATCAATTGCTCGAATCAAATCATTCCATTTTCATTATTTCAAAATTATTTGATCAAGTTATGCTTAACAGTAAAATTCATGAATAAGATTTTTGTCAAAATTTTTATAAATATGAATGAAATTTGGAATGCAAATATGGAAACTAAGAAATTAATTTTCAAATTTTTTTGCATATTCTTCTGAATCTTTTTGAAATCACAATTCTAAAATAGTTATGAAGACCTTTCCTTTTCTCTGATTCCTATTTTATAAGCATACTGAATTTTATGAATTCTAAATGATAAAAAGTTAGAGAATATGAAACCTATGGCATAATCTATGTTATTTAATCTTTCATCCAAAAAAAACAAGTATCCATTCAGTAGCGAATGAAATATTGATAATAAAATATAAATATTCTCTTTTATTCATTTTTATATTTTTACATATCAATGATATCACACAGTGATTAATAAATTGAATTATTCAAAATGTCCAAATCAAAGTTTTCTATCAATGACACATACGAGCAGTGTCTGAAATTAATTCACATAATTTCGACCGCTGTTTCCTATATTTCTATAACGAATGATACAAACTTATTTCGACGACTTTGGCAAATTTTCTATCGTAATTTTATTTAACGATAATTGATAAGATTGGACAAGATTTTGAATTTTGCCTGTTATTTTTATAATTGCAATAATATTTACTTCATCTTGCGATAGAAATCGGCTAAGAAGACTTTAAATTTTAGTTAAATCCCTAAAATTCACACGAAAGATTTTGCTCGAAAAAATCAGAAATTTTCAAATATTATATTATGTGAATGTATAACACGATAAATTTGAATTATTTAATTGAAAATATAAACACAATGACTGCATGATTTACTTGATTTTATTAGATTTTTTCCATTCTTAAGAATCCTCAGAATAGTCGCTCATACACGGAAATTGTCAGAAATGAAACAAATTCTCTTCGCATGTTTCTTACTTGCCTTTATTTTTTCGCAATCAACTGTAAACCAATCAATAGGACTCCTGCAGGTAAATTTGAAGATTTATGCCATCTGACTAATTTAAAGTTATGAAATGAATAATTTAAAATTATTTCAACTTAAAGGAACAGATGATGATGGATCCGACGAAACTAGCGCATATTTCAAAAATAATTTAAAAGAAACAAATGATGACGGGTCAGATGAAACTAGTGCACATAACAATTGCGGATCCGATGAAGATCTATCCGGTGAAACTAAGTTTGAAGATTTTTAAGTCTGATTAATTGAAATTTGGGAAATTAAGTGATTTAGACGAAACAATTAATGGTGAATTCGATGAAAATTGCGAAGATTTGAACATTATGATGCATATTTCCCAACCAATATTGGAAGGAATAACAAAATATTTTGTTGCTTTCAACAATAGAGATTTAATCACTCTACGGCTGTTGGTTTTCTGCTTTAATTCATTAACTTTTTACTAATATTTCACATATTTTCATGCTTCTTTTCATAAAATGGAAAGGTCAACTTGCTATCACTTTTTTGAACTTCAACTTATCTCATTGAAGTACTTGTAAATGGTTTAATAAATACGCGAGCAAAATATTGAGTGAGCGGATTAAACCACTAGTTATCACAAATGGTACAATAAGTGGTACAACTGATCAGCAAATCTTTTCAACATATGGACAGCAAATGTCAAACTCGATTGATCCCATCGAATTTAAAAATTTTCTAGCGGTCAATTTCTTTTCCTGAAATTTATAGAAGAAATTTATCCCAATAATTATATACCAGCTATTTTGGTGCATTTGCTTATTTCCATTAAGATCTCTTTGAGGCCGGTTATCGGAATAGGTACAATTTATTCCAGCTCTCAAAGTGTATACCATCAATGCGGTTAAAAAGCTCTAGTTGGATCTGCGTCCTCAATGACAACAACAAAGCATTTGGAAAATTATCAGTTATAGACAAAAGATTTAAATTAAATTAAATTATGCAGATTTAACTTTCAGCTTGAAGAATCGCAACCTGATACTATTATTTTATTTGATAATTACAATGATCCCACGCCGTCGGAAAATCTGGCATGTGCTCGCATTTGTTTGCAGATAACACCGTATAACAATCATCTTGAAATTCATCTATCGCATCGTACTCGTAAGTGATTCGCATCGTACTCGTAAGTGATTTCACTGAATTCCATATTTTAATTTAAATAAGACTGCTGAAACTATCAGTTTAGCACTTAATTTGATTTCAGATAAATCAGAGAAAATTTCAATTTTATTTGCATAAATTATCCATTTCTCAGGTGGTAAATTAAGCAACAATCATCCGCGAAGTGGCGTAATTATCCCACGACACCGATATCGTCCTGTTATATATGATTATAGTTCTTTAAGCGTCCATAACGCCTTCTCCTCAGTGTTGGTTATATACTTTAGTAAAGATATTTTTTTACTTTCTGACCTTTCACTTCTCATTTA
The DNA here is from genome assembly GCA_008729115.1 of Dirofilaria repens. Lineage (NCBI taxonomy): Eukaryota > Metazoa > Nematoda > Chromadorea > Rhabditida > Onchocercidae > Dirofilaria > Dirofilaria repens. The sequence goes on along the minus strand of SNRZ01000236.1, from coordinate 25,090 downwards.
ATGAAATTGAGCATACTAAACGTATCAAATGATCAGTTTGTTTCCCAGATTTTTCTGAATTCTTTGCAGTATCTAAGAGTAGCAGAAATTCGGATATGATGCACATCTGTATCAATAAATTCATCATTTCCGGATACTACATAATCTCTACTATCTCTAGCAATACAGTAGAATATATTACCATCTATGTTTCATGAAACTTCTAAAACTCTTTATACTTTAATTTGCCATCTAAGCATTAAATATTCTAGGTAATTCGCCTTCAAATTTTAAATTAACAACGGCTTGAATTATCTTAAGCAGTTTTCCCAAGAAAGTACTTCATATCTCTTTTTTATATCTTCGACCATTCTAAAATCTTTTGCCGTCTTTTTTCCTCAATTTTTTTATGTATTGTCATATTTAATTGAAAATCATTTGTTTTTTTTCGATGTTCTATGTTTTTGTATAGGCGCTTTTGCACCGTGTAGCACTGAAATATTTAGCAGAGATGATTATTTGAAGCTTTAATCTATTCGTACTATAAATAAAGCAGAATAATTTCACCATTCGTCCGCTTCCGAATTCAGTTGCGACTCTTCATTGTTGATTATTATTGCTGCCTGATTTGGCTAATGATAATTGGTAAACTTCGTTCGAAGTCATTTATCCCATAACTTTGCTTAGTGGATTAGCTAAATCTTCCGGAACTAAATCGTTGATATAATTCATCGCAACTAGTTGGCTAATTATAAACAATGACAATAATTAATCATTAACAATTAATTATTTATTTTCATAATAACTATTCTTCAGGTTTCGCGAGGCTGAATGGATGCAGATAAGGGTAATAATCACTCCTATTTTTCTTTTTCCGAATTTTGAAGTTTTTTTCCGAACTTTTTAAACTTTCTAAGTGTTTTCTGCATTTTAAGTAACAACATATTTCTATTTTTAATAGCATTTTGCTAAAAACAAATTGTTCTCACGATCAAACAAATAAAGTTGCAATTTTCAGGAGAACGTGAAATTAATTATTGTTTTTCAAAATTCTAACCTTCTTGACATCTCGACAATAATCTCTCATTTTGTTCGATTTGCAAACAAACGTCCTGTACCTATTTGCTGTGTTTTGCACTTAGATGAAGATGTATTAAATGTTGATCGGAATTTAATGTAAGTTTATGATAATAACCAGTACTAGACGTATCAGGAGAATGATGTTTTCCATAGTAATTTGTAATGATGAGAATGTAATCCAAACAAGTCAGATTTTGACAGAAACATCATCATTGAGCGAAAAAGATATTAGTATTCAATTTTACGTAATGACAATTATAGAAGGAAAAAATAATCACATCTCCGTACTATTTTTTGGTAGCAACGTTGAAGTATCGACGTTTCTCGTAAAGACATCTGATGAAGAAGAACTGAGGAAAAAGCTTTTAGAATGGAAGGTTTACTTTTGTTTTATTCTTGTTATCTGTTTATTTAGTCTAATTTTATTTAATTTATTTAATCCAGATTTCGAAATGAAGTTTAGCAAAATCATCGTCATAATCGCTACATTTGTGATTAATTAATTTAATTTAAATCATAAGTCAGTTTATAGATTTTTTAACTTTTTTTCTTCCAATTTAATTATTGTTTTCTACCGGTTTTTAATATCAGCATGGATTAGACTTCCTTGAAAGCCATCATATAATCGCATTCCATTTCACAAAAGAATCAATGGAACCAACGAACAGTAAGGAGATATTCAGGTTCGAACATCTCAATTTTTTTGTAGTTTATAGTGCATGTTTTTAGATTTCATAATTTTGTTTCAGAGAGATATTTGATATTCAACCGAATACCTTACAGTTGTCTGCATCTGAATGGGCTAAAACTGGTTTAGCTTACGGCAACTCCACAGATCTTCATCTGGGCCCAGTATATGCTATAGTTGGGTTCAAGAAATTGAGTCCATTGTAATTGAATGAAATTATTGTACTATCGAGAGATTGATTGCCTATATTTTAATAAAAAAATATTATGCGATTTTTTTTTATTGTAGAAATAATTTCACTAAACATCATTTATATTTTATTTTTTATAAGATTTGATATGAATTGCAGAATGATAAAATAAATCAATAATTCAATCCATAGATGTTTAGCTAAAATGTACTCATTTTTCACAGCTTCGTAACCATATATTTTGTCAACATTTCATTGATATCCTGATTATCTTTATGACATGCGCCAAATTCTTATTTGTCATTTCACTTGTGTGAAACATTTTAAAATATAAGTGAATGATCATACCAGAAAGCATACATTCATTTTCTTCTCAATTAGAAAAGATGCTATCAAAACGAGCAAATATATCTAAAGAAACTGCTTCCATTGGCCATGTTTCATTATTTCTAGAAAATTTATGATAAATTACGCTGGCGATATGTTGAAATTACTCTTTTAACAGGATTTTTTTAGTCATTAACACATCATTCATTCAGTACCTTCTTTTTTCATTATCATTCATACATTTTTAGAATATGATTTATAATTTATACAAAATCGAAATCGCTTCTCGCTTTTAAGTTCAATCATTCCCATATTTATTGAGATATCAAGTAGAAAATTGAATTCTTTTCCTTTTTGTCGATACATACATATATCTGTGCGTAGTAAACAATCTTCGATATATATTTATTTAATTGAACTGAAAATTTTACTTTATTCTGCCATCTCAATTCCTTTGCTTGTTTCAAAAAATTTAAAAATTTTAAAATTCATCCTTGAAGAAAAAAAAATCATTCGTAATAAGTTATCCATTATTGCATTGCGAATAATGCATTTTATATATTTCTCACCAAAATAAGCTTCATGTTAATAATTGTCAAAAAATGATGAGATAATATCTTATACATTAAGTAATTCATTGATTGAATAAATCAAAGAAAATGATAATTAAATGAATAAATGAAAATTCATTTCACAGAACTATGAAATTCATTAAAATCACTGCTGGGTGGTTTCAGTAAATTTCAAAATGATTGTGTTACGAGATCATCTACAAACATTTGTAAACATATGATAACTGTTTTTTCAACTTAGCATTATTTAAATTGCAAGTAAAAGAATAAGCATACGTTTCACTTCCAAAACAAAGCCAATAATTCGCTTTCAGAATATATTGAAATATTTCAAATTTTACTGTACTTGAGAAAATGTCAAATCGAATTCGATGAAAGGGTAAAAGGACGATAAAGCATCAATAAATTTAATTTGAAATTCATAGCATTTTGCTCATGTTAAATGCTTAACCATTTGTTTTCGTAATATTTAAATTATTTTGAGTTTGAAGGAAGGGAAATAACAGTTATATAATATGTAATTTTAAAAAAATTTACAATCTTAAAACAAACAAAATAATCGAGTAATAAACTTGGACCATCAAATTTAATTTTATGAAGAAAAACTTGAAAATTCATCATCATACACCATCAGCACCTGGGAAATTTAATTCTTTGATGAAACTGTACATTACTTGCAGTGAAATAAGGGAAATAATTAACAAGGCGAGGAAAATTTTCTTTATTACGGAAGAATTTCGAATATGCAAGAGTGTCTTCGGGATTTTTGAGAATCAGAATTTGGTTAAATTGTAACACTTCATGCAATTTTTGATTATATTTCTTGATTACACATTTATTATATACATTCCCTTATTTAATTTGCCTCATTAAAAAAAAATAAAAAATAAAAACTCATATTTTTGATTCTAATATTTTCTACTTCTAATTACGTTTTCTAATTACCTTCATATTGGATTTGCAAAATTTTCACAAACCTAATTCTGATTATAATTATAACAATTTTAATGAATTGATCTTTTTGCCAAAGAATAAAGCAAGTAATGCAGCACTCATCAAAAAGCAAACGAGAGAATTCAGAGTCAGAAGGAAATTCCTGAATCTAACAGTTATGTCATAATTCAGAAACTGATCAAAGTTCTGGAATCAAAACAACAATGCGGTCATATAGAATAGCAATATGGCACGAGAAGAAAAACAGATTTCATTGATGTTTTTTTTGAATGAAAAATTAAAGAAAAAAATTATTTCAAGCCTTTATATCATAAATGCTTTTTGATATACTTTATAACAATTCATTTCGAGGAATTTTCCATAATACTACAACAAATCTCATCACATTAAATTCCTGAAAATTCGTATTGATAACTGCAGAGTTCTTGAATTTTTGGATTTTGAATGACAAAAAAACTATAGCATAAGAGTGTAGGAATGGTAATTTGATGTTTGGCCTTTCATTTAAAAAATAAATTTCTATTCAGAAGAAAAATGAAATCATTAGTGAAATTACAATAATCTCTTCTATTCACCATATGTCACACTATGATTCTTGATTTTTTACGTTAATTTAACTATATTATTCAACAAGTTGAAACCGAAGTTGTTTTTATTAATGATATGTAACTATTGCAACATATAACTCACTTTTTAAGTAGTCATTGCCTTTTTTTATCGATAAATTACATCGTTCGCAGTCATTTTTGATATTTTAGCATAAAAACTTTATAAATTAACTTCCGAAACTTTGGCAAATTTCATGTTCTAATCTCCCTCATCCTACCTATTAGCAATAAGTAAGATCTTCTGAACTTCGCCTGTACCTTTTAAAAAAAGGTATTTATTTCATTTTTTGATGAACAAGTCGGCTCAATAGATTCGAAATTTTGGTTCATTTCCTTAAATTTGCAGGAAATGCTAAGTTTTGCTCTTTTCAAAATTGTTATAAAATATTACAAAAGACACATATATGATAAATTTGAATTATATGCGATGTATATAGGGCAATTAATGATTATATGAATACTATGATTTTATTTGATATTTTTAGCTCTTAACAGTCTTCGGAAATGATCGCTCATATTTGGGAATTCTTGGAAGTGAAGCAATTTCTCTTTGCATTGCTACTTATTATTCTTTGTTTTACTATAGTCGACGGTACACCGATCACCACAACTCCTACAGGTAGATTTGAGGGTTTTAGCATCTAACTAATTTAGCTACGTAAAATTAAACAATTTAGGCGAAATAAATAATGAATTCGATGAAGCTGGCGAATATTCGAACAACGGATGCGATAATATCAGTGAATATTTAGATCCCATGAAGTTAATAGGTAAATTTGAAGATTTTTTTCTATCTGATTAATTGAGCATTTGAAATTAATTGATTTAGAAGAAATAAATAGCGAAAATTTATATATTATGGTGGATGCGTATCCGATACGAAAGACACTAACGAAATATTTCGCATCTCTCAACAACACTGATTTGCTTTCTGCGTACAAGTTGGTCCTTTGTATTCAATTTACAGTTTATTCTTGAATTTTCATTTGCTTTCAATTATGTGCGCTGTTTTAGTAGAATGGAAAAGTCACTTTATCACCTGGTATCATTTTTTTTTCTAACTTATCGTATTGAAGAAGTTGTAAATCGCTTTCCGAAGTTGCAAGTGACGTGTTGAGAGGACGAATTAAACCACTAACTATTAAGAATGGTACAATAAGTGATACAATTGATCAGCGAATCTTTCCTGCATATAAAACAACCGAAGATATCTACAAAAACTTTTTTGCGGTTAATTTCTTATCTGAAACTTAAAAACAAAATTTGACCTTTAATTTATTTATGTTTAATTGGTGAAAAATTGATCATTTCAGTATATATGCTTCATTTTATTAAGACTTCATTGATCTTATTTTTCAAATATTTTCATTAATCAAAAAATTTTAGCAGGAAGATTTTTGTCCTATTGTATTTTCGAAATCTGAAAAATATATTTCATCTACTCGGGGACTGAGTTGTTGGATGCGATAAATAACAAATTCAACAATAAATTCAGAAAATTATCAGTTGTCGAAAAAAAATTTTAATCAAAGTAAATTGCGGAAACTTAGTTTATTTTAGCTTGAAAAATGGCAATCTGATTTTTTTTTAAACGAACAAAACAATTCGATTCCGCAAATATCTGAGAGCGCATGCTTACTTATACCTTCAGACAACTTTCGAATTTTAGTCATGTACTTAACTTGTAAGTAATTTTATTGGATTTGTGTTAAAAATAATTTTACAATTATTATTGATTTAGCATTCAATTTTTTTAGTTAAATCAAATAAAGTTTCAATTTCGATTGCTGAAATCAAATAAAATGTCAATTTTTCCAGTTGACAAATCCAGCAAGAACTTTCCCCGAGATGCTATACTTATCCCAAAAGTGTGCATCCCAGGTGTCGCTTATTTTAAAGGTGCCACCTGTTCAAGGTTGGTTGCCGTGTTTCATTGAAAGCAAATTTTTTCGATCCTTCGCGTTATTCGCTAGGAACAACCATCGTGAATTATGAAATATGAAAATGTTTTTGAATTCTTCGTTATTCTGCATAGCAGTAGGAATACTGCACTAAGAGAAGATCTGAAGTTTGACATAGTAGTTTCATCATTTGTCGTGGATTTATTTAGTTTGTTCGGATTTGAACTGGATTTGTTAAGGTCGTGGAAGACTAGAAATATGATTGGGGTTGATTTGTGAGAAGCTCGATCGGTTTAGCAATGGTGGGATTACGTCGATTAGCAATCTGATCGTTGGCCTTGATCACCCTGGTTTGTGCTCGCAATCGAATTGTAGAAGCTTTTTTCGAACCATGATGCATACCCATATATATCGGGTAATAAAAGAAGAGTCCGTCCTATCCCTTTGTATTATTTGCAGAAGAGCTCCTCTTTGTTTAAGAAGCTCTTAGTATGGTTTATACAAGAATTGGAAGCGGTTAACAATAGATGGTAATTGACCGTTATCAGCTATAAAATATATATTTACAGCATAAACATTGCAATAAATTAAATCGGGAGATCAAGATATGACCTAAATTGATTACGGCAACAAAATAAATTCGTTTTAATCATGTCGCACATCATCACTGTTCTTAATATCATTGTAATCTGGATTTAATTAATGATAATTATAATTATTATTGAATTAAAAAATGAGAGAGAGAATCAGCAGTGTCTTATCTGTTCGGATATAACTCGACACAATAATCTGGCTATTCGTCCAAATTAACTAGCAAATGAATCAAAATATGAAATCCATAATCATTTGACTATATTGTTAAAAAATGAGAAGTAAAGAAAGCTATTATTTATTAGCACTTTTTCCAGTTTGTTTTATAATAATTATTTTGCAGCGATTGGTACATCATTAATACAAGCGAATGGAAGAAAGCAATGGTAATAATCGATGCATATTTTCCTATCTTCTAAAGTTTTAAAGCATTTCCTAATTTTCTAAATGTTTCCGTTAATCTTACAATTTTAAATAATAAAGTATTTTTATCTTAAATAATATTTTGCTTTGAACAGATTGTTCATATTATCAAATAAACAAAATGGCAATTTTCAGCATAAAGCAAAATTAGTTATCGTTTTCTCAGATATTGCATGGAATAATATGGAGCAAATTTCTCTGAATATTAACTGGTTCAAAAAAAATCATTTGATACCTATCTGTTGTGCTACATATAGTAATCCGCTTCATTTCTCGCAGTATGTCGATTATAACAAAAATTATTATACGTTAAGAGTGATAAATTTCATGATAATATATAGAAACATGATCGTGAAGAGATAATTTTGGCAGAAACATTACAAAGAAACATATCGAACAAATAGAACATAAAATAACCATCGTAATCTTAATCTTTAATTTTATGCAATCATAATTTCAGGTATGACCGGGAGTTTTCATTTCTGGTATTTCATGGCAGCAACGTTGAAACATCGACGTTTCTCGCAAACGCAGCTGATGAAGGAGAGCTGAAAAAAAAACTTCTAGAATGGAAGGTTTCACTTATTTTCTAATTTTACTATTTGCTTTTTTTAACTTTAATCTTATTAAATTTAGTTATTTAAATTAGTTCTATTTATCAGTTATGCTAATGTTTACCAAAATTATCGTTATGTTTATAATTGATTAATTGTCAACCGCAGTCGATTTATCAACTTTTTAGTTTTTTTTTCAATTAATTTTTGTTTACTATTGGTTTTGCTTACATTCTTCTGTTTGCTTTCTTTACAGCTTGGGTTAGATTTTCTCGAAAGCCATCATTTAATAGCATTTCATTTAACAAACGAGTCGGTGGAACCAACAAACAGTGAAGAGATATTCAGGTTCGGAAGGTTCAATTTTTTTTTTTTTTTTAACTTATAGCGCATATCTTTAGATCCCATAAATTTATTTCCAGAGAGATATTTGATATTCAGCCGCTTACTATGCGATTGCCTGCAAATTGGTGGAGTGAAACCGGTTTAGTTTATCTAAATTCTATAACTTATGGCACAGTGTACGCGGTAGTTGGTTTTAAGAAATTTTGATATCATAATCGTCTATAATTGAATTATCTCAGTTGCTAATAAAAAATGCTATGCGATTTTCTTTCAACACAAAAATCATTTCAAAAATAATCAACGCTATTAGTAAAATTCAAATCAAACTGAGTTATCGAAAAATTGATGTTTATTGCTATGTTTTTTCCTTAATTCACTTTCAATAAAATGTAAAGGTATGCTACTACTTTTTGGATTCTAATTTCATCGGGAGTGACACAAATAAAAGATGACACTAAATAGCTAAAACACTGGAATCACTGCTATTTCACTATTCCAAAGTTGGATCTATTGAAAGAGACAAATTCAAAAAGTGGAAATTAAAGATTTAAATTAAGTTGTGTAGATTTAGCCTATTTTAGATTTAGAAGTGAAACTTACACTTATTCTTTTATATGGCGATTTCAGTGTTGCTAAACCGAAGAAAAACATCTATCTATGTTTACGAATGTTTACAAATCAACTCGTATAACAGTAGTTATCTTGAATTTTTCGAGAATCATCCAACAATGATTTTAATAAATTTCATCGTTATGGTGAAATGAATTTCCATTCATCAATTTACCATTAATTTTCTAGTTCCATCTAAATCAAATAAAATGATTCTTTCTATTGGTAAATCTGTCAAAATCTTTCCTGAAACGCTACAATTATCTCAAAAATGTGTAATCATTTAAATTATACAAAAGATGAAGAAAAGCAATTGAAAAATTGAAAAATGTCCTATAATTTAGAGGAAACATTTAGAGGAAACAAAATAGATTAGTAATTATCACCATATCTTCCATTTCCTTATATAAGTGTAATCACAACTTAAGCAAAATTATAAAAAAAGCTTAGTAGTAAACTGATAATAATTAGTAATGTGCGTGATATTGACAGGTGACTATCAGCACTACCATATTCCAGATTATCTATTCGAAGAAAATGGAAAGCTCATTCTATCAAGTTGTATCATCAAATAATTCAAACAAATAAAACATTGCTAATTTAATTTCCCATTTTTATTTTATTCAATTATAATTACCATTTATCAAATAAAAGCGACAAATGCTAAAGCACAACAATGATTTATATATTCGATAATTTCCCGACCGTTGGAAACCATTTCTGAGCATTCTTATGACACAAAAAGATTATAAAATTGCAGTACCATATGCATTTATTAATCACGGCGCTCACATTTTTTTCCGCAACTAATTTAATCTCATTGTCAGACATTTTAACCAATACTTTTTTTTCAGTAAATATTGAGAGTCAACAAGGCAAAATCTAATTTTTTAAATTTCAGTATCAATTCTCATATATCTTAAGAATTAAACCAATATTTAAAATCCTTCAACATGATTGTTAAGAAATAAATGTATATGATTGCAACCATTACAAATAGAGAAGGATTCAGAAAATTTAACCAATTGTTAATGAATGATTAAGCAAAAAAAGCCATATCCGAAAAAAATTTTCAAGCAGTTAAGTTTGTGAAATTAATTTCAAGAAATCATTCCTCTATTCGTTTGATTGTAAAAGAACTGTCTCTTCCTGAAGCATATTAAAATATTCTTTTTTTTGCTTTGACATGTATATCACCTATAGTTTCAAAATAAACTAAATGATAGAATGATACATTTAGTTCATTATATATACTTTTATGAAAAATTCATCATTACTCACTTGAAAAAAACTAAATTTTCTGATGAAACTAAATCATTGATTGTAACGAAATAAAGGGAAATACTGAAAGTTTTTCAGTGCTAAAGAATCCCGAATATAAAAAATAATTTTCGGAATTCCTGAGAATCAAAATGATGCATTCGCTCAAAAATGGAATAATATTTCTTTTTAAATTAATTTTTCATCTTTTATTCCTTTCTATCTTTTAAAGATTCAAACTGTTTCTTCTAATTCTTCCGATGTAACAAAAATCTTAAGAACGAAATGATTAGAAACGAATGATTGAATCAAAGTGAATGAATAAATTGCTCTATTCAATTAGCCAAAGTATAAGATCAAATATTTATATTTGCATTTCATGGATAGAAAAAATATATCTAATTCGAAAATTTGTGTATAAAGAGAAAATTGATTATAAGCATGATCGAATGCATGAATAGCCATTTTTAAAATTTTTTAGCTTTGAAATTTTTAAAATTTGTATCAAGATTATATCCATTTTAAAATTACCTCGGAGTGACTTGAAAATTTGCACCCAAATTTCTCGACCAAGCAGAAATTATCAATAGCTGTCAAATTTTTTGATCCAATTCATTCACCCAACTGTTTGTTCACTAGCTAGTTATAAATTTCTAACAAATTCGATTTAAATGAAAAAATTTACTTAGGAGTGATAAGAGAGAAGAAAAAACGAACATTTTGGAATGAAGGAGACTTGTGCGACAAATGAACATTGTGAAACTGAAATATGAAATTGTCACCAAATATTAGCCAAGTTGATATTGATAACGGTAGAACGAGAAGAGAGGGTAAAGGTAAAGTGATAAAATGAAAAAGGGGAAAGAACAGAATAAATGATGCATTAATGAAAGAAATTTATAATTTTATGTTTTCTAAATTCATGAAATAAAAATGGAATTTTTGAAAATGAAAAAAATTCATTCTTCACTATATTTTGAGGTCAAATTTTGGGGTATATTCAAAATCCCGGAATTTTATATCCATAAGTACACAATATTTGAAACAAAGTATTAAAAAGTAAAGTTTTCAATGAAAAAGGAGTTTTCTAAACCATAATTTATCACTTGGAGTTTACTGTATCATTCTCATATTTTTTCATATCAATTCATAACTGTCATTTTAGATCTAATTCAGTATATCGTTTGCGTCTTTTCGGTATCAATTTCTTGCATCATATCCATTATTTTAGACATTTTAATATCAAATAATTTCACTGCATAATTTGTGTTAAATAAATAACAAAACTTTTGTAAATATTGAGAGGATTGTTGCCAAAATGAAAAAAAGAACAGCATAGTCAAATTTTGGTAAAGTAATAAAAAGTGGAAAAAAAGGAAAAGTTAAAATTGTCTGTGTGAGATTATTTCGATAAAAAATGTCATAACAAATAGAATCGCAATCCTTCCGATTTTCGCAATTATCAAATCGGAAAAATAAACAAGTGAAGGAAGCGAAAGTTAGAAGTCAAAATGAATATGTTTGTTAATCCAACTTTTCTCATATCCAAATTTGACAACCATTACTGACAAACATAAAGAGAAGAGACGAAAAATAGCGTAATAAGAATATTGGCTGCATTATTGAAATAAACTTACAAAAGTTAAAATCCTACACAAAAGATCGAATCTACAATCTTTGAAATGATGTATAGATTAAATACGAAATAGATGCTGAAATATTTTTGATGAATTATAAATGGGAATTTCAAAATTTTAAAAAGAAATCATCATTGAAAAATGATAAAGAAGGATTGCTGTGATAGAAGATGAGTTCGATGTGTCGCAAAAATTTGGTTGAGTTGATTTGATTAGGTTTGTAAGAATTATGTTTAAAATATTTCGGCTATTCCGATAGGAAGATTAGAGAATTAGATTTCTCCTTGATTGAATTGACTTGTTGATACGAGTTATCGCTATTTAGTGATAAAGAGTTGTCAGATTGACTTGACTGTTGGTTGCGTCAAGGGATAAACGGTTTATTTTACACTTATCGAGACAATCAGGTAATTTGATCAGTGTAGTAAAATAATATAACTAAAGTAAAATCAAAATTGAAATATCGCTGTAGGAACTGCTCATGATGTAGCGAAGAACCATTCCAACCAGTAGAGACCTTTTTATATTGAAGATGCCGGACGTGGGCGTGGTTAGTCGGATGATACGGCAGAGAATTTTCTCCGATATTGCTAACCGTGTAACCAATCATTGATTGTAACGTGCTAGCTAGCGTTGAGAAGCTTTTGGTATCGGTAATTCTTGGTCTTTTGCTGTGAGTGATAGCTTATCACAAATTACTTAATATGAAGGATTTAAGAGTTTAGTTATCAGAACAAAGAAAAGACATAGGCAAAATTTAAACATGCACAAGCTTAGATTGCTACAAAATTTTAAACAATTAGCACAGATAACAGGATTTTAAATACTGCATATAAGCCTTGTCTTGTTATAGGGAACAACACATCCTAATATTTGTTATGTTAGAATAATGAATCATGAAAAATATAAAATATTTCGGCTATTCCGATAGGATGATGAATGATCAATTAGATTGTGAAGAAATCAACAACGAAATAAAAAAAGAGAGCTAAATTAATCAATCAGCTAGTGAGAAAATATTTTTGCAATGACATGTTAGCCATTAAGAATCTCTCTTAATTATTTAAATTAAATAAAATTCAAAAATTCATTTCCTTTGTATGCTTCATTGCAATAACCATAAATGCATAGATAATATGTGGAAGATAAGTGTTTTTATAATGGAATTTTGCATAAATATTATCCAAAAAGTGTTAATAAATTTATAAATGTGAGAAGAATATATTGCGCAATTCACGTGAAGACGTGGTTTGCGTCACTTTCCAAATTATTTAATCATTTTTCGTGATTTCTGGAATGCATTTTAATAGCGCAAAAGTAATTTAAAAGGAAAAGTTCAGATCATTTATAATATTTGAACTATTTCTTTCTCTTTTTCAGTTCAGTCTTTGTTTTCTCAATTTAAACAGGTGAATAAACTTTTAAAAAAAGCAATTTTTTACTTTTTATTTATTACGAGAAGCAAATTTATTACATTTGTATTCAATTGCAGTGAATGGAAAGAAAAAAGCCAAATAAAATAGTGTGAAACGGCTTTGAACTTAAAATAAAACATACAAAGGAATTTGAAGCAACATTGTTTTCCTTTCCAAAAATTTGATGCATCTGCGGCGTTAAAATGATAATGATAATGATGGATTGCAAATAATTTAATTAGTAAATGAATTGAGAATTTTACCTCTGAAATCTATCAACTCTCACCGATCTTACGCTTCTGATATGTATGTTATGGCAGTCAATTAAATTATTTTGGAGAAACAAAAATTGTTTCCGATCCTAAAATTACAGTTTGTATTCAACCATGATTAAAATTTTTACAAAATTGGAAATTCTCTTATAAAAAAATGTAATTTGCAAAAAAGAATCATACAATTCTTAAATTTAGAGATAAAAGTTGAAATTAAGAAAAGTTGGCAGCCAAGGAAAGAAATCAAATTAGTTGAATTAAAAAGTTGCACGAAATAATTAGTGACATATTTTTCAACAAACAACTTTCATATTAATAATTTGACAAGCCTGATTATCAAATGGAACCTAAAGAAGGGAAGAGTACAATGTTATATGAAAAATTTTTCCTTCTCTAAATTCCTTCCAAAAGAAAAATCCGTGAAAATCATTAGAAAACTTTAACATAAAAAATTATGGAGATTTAGAAAGTAACATATAAATTTAACTAATAGTAATAATAATAATACTCGAAACAATATCGATACACCTGAATTGATTAATGAAGAAAAGTTAAAAATTAACAGTATTACGGATAGAAAAGATTGTCTAAACAAACTTTATTCTATGAGTGAGATTTCAAATACTTGGCTTTTTTTGTTGCATACTCATAAAACTTATTTATCTATCCAGGAATGTTTGACATTTTCCACCTTCCAGACAATTTTTTTCCTCCTTTATTTCGTCTTTCATCCATTTTGCTTCTTTCCTTTCATCCTTCCAATCCTCGATATTTTACGATACACCTGGAATAAATGTTCCTCAAATGCTTTCAATCCTCTAAAAGCAATCAGTATACTGGAAAAGATTCAAACAAATGATAAATTTTTTTTAATTGTTCAATTAATGCGCTGTATGAAACTAACAGAATAGAGTTCATTTAATCATAGATAACAGTGACCTCAATGATCAATCTGATTTGCAAAATACAAGACATCATTGCAATCTCTTTCGAAAAGTATGCATTGTCAATTATCCCTACACTGCATATTGTTATCAATAAAAATTAATATCTTTTGATGTATAAACGGTAATTGAAAAGTTCAGATGAAAAATTAAAAATTTTTGCATTAAGTTTGCAAACAATAGCAAATAACGTCAATATTTGATTAAGCCACTATAGGTAGTAATAACCTGAATTAATGACTACAATTGCTAAATTCTGTAAACATATTTGCTACTATTGACATGCATATGATAATACACAAGCCAATGTCATTGTAACAACATCTACTACAAACATTAATTATTACTCTTTTTCTTACCTTAACATAACGAAGTGATTTAAGTTGTAATACTCTTGATTGTTAGTAATGAGCAGATTTAATTTAACCATTGTTATAGAAATTGTCATTTCTTCTATCTACATCATCTATCTTTTTTACCATATAATTACAATTAGTAGAAAGTAAAATGATATCATACTTATCAAATTATAATTATTATATATCAATTGACACTTACAGTAACATCAAAAATATCATTAGTAAATATTATTATTGTTTAAATGTGAAAAAATAAACTATGAAAATTATGGGAAAAAATCAGGTGTACACAAAAAATTTTAAATTTATTCAAAATTTACATATTTAAAATTGCGTATTGGATACACTAAGTACCAAAAATTAATCGGTAGAACTACATTCTATTTTTCTGTACATTTTCATCAAACATTTTATTATGCTATTCTAAATAGCGTTCATCACCGAAACTTTCTTAATCATTCAAATTTATTGTATAAATAAGCATTATCGATTATCATTAATTCGATTATTAGTTAAATGTAATTAGTGAATATTAACTTTGTAATTGTCTGACACAATACTTTCATTTATTGTAGCATTCATATGTATCATCTCCAGTTTCATTATTCAATTTCAGATATGTCATTACTCATATTTTGCTTACCATTTTTTTGTGGTAATTCAAAAGAAATCAAATAAAGAATGAATTGATTGAAACAACTAATTTTGTTAATTAAAGAACTAATTATGTATTTTTAACTCTTAAAAAAGATTTTACTAGAAAAAAAAATCATTGATAATATAATATATATATATATATATATATATTATATTTCGATAATCGTACGATTATTTCATACATATTGAATTGAGTCATTGCTACGAATGACTAGAGTATAATCAATGATTTTAACATGATGCAAGATTTTGTCTTTCTTTTTTATCATTAAAAAATTTTTTTGAATTATAATATTTTCTCCTTTTATAAACAATTCTTCAGATCAATTTCTTCTTGTACTAATATTCATAGATTTTATCAAATAATAGCACTTATGCCATATAATCATGTGAAATATAAAATCATCTTTTCACTTATTTATAAAAGTCAATTTTGCTATGATAAGAGGCAATTGTTGGAATTGAAAATTAATGAAAGTTGCTTATCATATTATAAAAAATATTATCCATTTTTGATGAGCAGTAAATGGTTTCATCAAATTTTCGATAACATTGAAGTGATAGGATCTAAACTTTGTCGATTCCATGCAAATTTTAGAAGCATCATGTTTCATCGAGAAAATAATTATTTTCCCATAATTATCATTATTCTTATGATATTCAACGAATTTGCGAAAAAAAAAGAAACCTTAGTAATACGAAAATTTACGTTTATTTGTTATCATTTTTTTACGTTAATTTTATCACTAATAGTAACGAAATGTATTGTCATCATTGTAAATCATCAAATCATAAACACTGGTTGATGCAGAAAATCAATTCACATAATTTCGCATATTTCGCTTGTTATTTTCCAATTATCATTTTCAAATTTCCTTCTCCATTATATTTTAGATTGAATTTTGTTTATTGCAGGAATTAATCCTATAAACAATTATCGGAAGAGGAAGGTGATGCTTAAATAATATTATGACGAATGGAATCAAAGATACAAAAATTTGAAACGATTTTTTCATCTGACGTATGATTTTATTTCACATTTTCAATTTTGTCCGTCTATTTTCGATATGTTTCGACACCACTCAAACTTTATTTGATTTTATTTGAAAATATTGATTGATAAGATATTGGTTTATTTCAAAAATTCCATGTAGTTCTTCAAGCCAAAATTAATTGAAATTAAATTAGTTTAAATAGCTGATCAAATTCAATCTGCCACAGTGATTCATCTTTCTCATTGCTTGTTAAATATAATGTAAACATAAAATCAAGTGACAATGATAATGATGATGATGATGATGATGATGAATAATGGTATTGTTAGCTGTTCTTTAAATCTACAGCAAATCATTTAATACCTTATCAGTTATTTATTTCCATTTTTTTTTTATCTATCACTGACAAAATTTTATTCTTAAAATTATTTCAATCCTAATACCACCGAATTTCATTGTATTCATCTAAACACCTTGTCTTTTGAAATTTTCATTTAATTTAGCTTATAAGATGAGAAATAGAAGAGATATTTGCTATTTTAAACTTTTTATCATTGAAATATTGAGATATGCTTTATCAAATAATTCAGTAAGTTTAACTCGTGTGGATTATTTGATATGAATTTACATCATCTATTATTTGTCCATACATGAGTGCAACTAGCAGTGGATTAATATGTGTAAATATAACTTCCTATAGGTATGTACAGTTTTATTATTTGAATTTTAATACCAATGAATTTCATTGTATCCATCTGAACACCATTCTATTTACTTATTCATTGTTTGGGTAATAATATTTTTGGATATTATCGATATTATGGATATACATCAATATTTTTGGATATTGCTGTTGCAATTCCTAATCAAACCGATTATCAGTAGAGATTATAAAACTTATCAATTGATCGATATGTTAAGGCAATAAAGCGATTAATAGATAAAAATAAATCAGACTATATTGATTAGGATATCTTAATAACACGGGATTAATAATTCCAAAATCTCATCATTTTTTCTATTTTTCCGTACCTTTTCTTCCATTAATAATTAATTAATTGCTAAAAGGAAATTTTTAAACATCATGTTTTATTTTGTCTTAGAAATTGGATCGATATTAAATATGCTAATTATGCAAAAGCTAAATATGAATAAATGTGTAATGAATCGATAAATCAATCTACTTGTCCTTAAATATTATCTATTTATGATAAAAATGTCGCTTCATTTTTCTACCTAACATTTTAAGTTGTCAGTAACAGTGATCTTTTGACATTTATTACAATCGAAATTGAATTGGAATTGAAATATTTCCAACTAGAGGATTAGAATGAAATAATTCACCGATTGCTATCGGAAATATAGCAGAAAAAAATGACTTATCAATTTGCACAATGTATTTCGAATTTTTAATTGAAATATTTGAAATAAATCATAGCATAATGAATAACATATCAGTAAAGGATATGTATCATATTGATTTATCAATAAATGCGAATGATCCATTGATAGGTACTAAATGTTGAATAGTAAAATTGCAATTTTTATTTTTGCTAGATTTTAAAAAATCGAAAAATAATTTCTTTTATTATAATTTTTGATTAGTTATGCATTCTTTTAATTTTAAAATTATCATTCAATTTAATTGTTAATTTATCCAGTCATCGATGAAATCATCGAAGATTTTTTGTACATTTTTTTGTTAATTGTTTATTTCATCTGTCAAATGATCATCAAAGTTTATCGTAGTCTTACAGATAATTAAAAATCAATTCGGTGCTATAATAAAAAAAATAGAAATTTACGAAGAAATGGATTTGCGGGTGGAACAAATACCTCGAATAATCAACAAACATTATGGAAAAGATTATCTGTCGTTACCAGTTCGTCAGGAAAGCTATATGTATGTCGAATGATTATTAATGATAGGCTCAATTAACATATTCTAAATAAAAATTTTTTAACCA
The DNA here is from genome assembly GCA_008729115.1 of Dirofilaria repens. NCBI lineage: Eukaryota > Metazoa > Nematoda > Chromadorea > Rhabditida > Onchocercidae > Dirofilaria > Dirofilaria repens. The sequence continues at coordinate 6,763 of SNRZ01000236.1, read as the reverse complement.
GAAAATGTATGTTGATATCATGGATCCACAAGCAATTAGTAAATAATGTTCAACGAAAGGATAGTAATAATAGTCAAAATATTATTTTGCAAAATGTTATTTTGCGTAACTTCAATTTCATTAAATTTAATTCCGAGAAGAGAAATAAAAAGTTATTGATTAGCGAAAATATCAATCACAAAAGTTAAATTAAATTTCCAGCTAGAATAATGTGCAAAATTCATTGAAGCATATTCATTCTGCAGTAATTCAAGTTAATTAGTAATCTTTCAGTTTTCAGGCATCGATTAGAAATCAACGAGGACGGAGTTTATCAATCATCCATTGGTTACAACGATCGGAAGAAGCCATTACTAGAAAGTGCGATGTCTATCACCAAACAACAAAAATATCAGCAGAAACAACAACAACAACAACAATCATATGATATTTGTTACAGTAATCGCTTTTCAAATTATTTCCAAATTATATTAAAACAAATATTTCGAGATTTTAAGCTTACTTATTATAACTTCGTGAGCAAAATAAATCATATGATATTTTAGCATTTGTTTTATTTTCTACTCTACTATTACAATGGTCTATTGATACTTGTAAATGAAACTTGAAAGAATTAAAAAAGAGCCGCAAATTCAAATTATCATTGATAAAGAAATCATATGTAAAAAAAAATGACGCTAAAATTAAAATTATTGATAAATTTTGAAAGCGTCATTAAAAACTTGATCATTTCTAAATTAGCTATCATATGTTCATGAGTATTAATGCTAATAATAGAAAATAATTACGCAAAGATTAAAATAATTATCACATATGATTACCTTACCAATTGGAAATAATTGCTGATATGTCTATGATAAGCTCCTTTTAATTTTTCAGCTTCAACCGATCAATTAGAAATGTCACAACTGAAAGATTCATAGTCTTGCGGATATTTATAGATGTTCCGATAATGCTGTGGAATTTGCAAGCAATCTTGAGCGATATCTTATTTCTTGCTTACCATCATGTTATAAATAATTGCTTCGTTGTTAATATAATTAAAATTTTAATTTTCATATTTTCATTAGCTTTATGCCACTTTTAAATACCCACTTTTGGCAGTTCAATTTTGCTAGTTTATACAATGGACTGATAATTTATACAATGGACTGATAATTTAGTCCATTAACTATAATGAGACAACAGTTATGCATAACATCGGCAATGAAATTTGACTCTCCTTGAAAATTTCATTCATACTGAACATTAGGAATAATTTAAAATTTTTTCATTGGGATTTATTCGATAAAATTTCAGATGTTTGGATTGGATTGATGTTTTTGTTAATCCTGTGGGGCCTTATACATATAATAACTGGTTAGTGTTGCAAAATTAATGAATAATTTTTATAGTAAAATTTAACAATAAAATAAACGAGAAGTATAATACGATTTTTCAATTAATTTTAATTTTTTAATAAATAATTGGTTTGTTTAATTATTTTAATGGAAGCTTAAATTTTGTTTTTTATCGCCGATCTTCATTAATCGTAGCAAAGGTTGAGGATTCTTTCTGCATTTCAATGGTAGCTCTTCAAACTTAGATAGTTAAATGTTTATTACGGTAAATGGACACAACGATTGCAATATCAATAAAATAATTCAATGATATCAATAAGATAATTTTAATGACGATATCATAACTCAAAGGAAAAGGAAGACCAAATATGCCATCAGACTGACCTCGTTGAAGCGCATCATTATAATAGCTTTTGTATTCAAGACCTCTATTTCTGTGTAGATGGAAAATCCTGCCACAGAGTTTTGCGATTACAAGAAATATCGTCTTTGTCAGCGTTTGTGAAATGAAGCTCTTCTCTAAAGCTCATGATAATATTTATTTTTTATTATCATTTCAGGTACTTTCAATTTACCATTTTGTCCATCACGTCCAATGATTCCAATATTTTTAATCGTCATGGGTGTTTTATATATTCTTTGGGGTATGTTACGCATGTATGCCTTCTGGCCACGTTTACGTGCTGATACGTTAAGCGTTGACTTGATTTGTAAGTTGTTCGAAGGAATAATGATCATAGCAACGATCGTTTGGCTTTTCCTGGGTAAATTATAAGAATACTATAAATAAGTAAAATTTCTTTTTCATATACAAAACGATAAATATTAAGTTAGAGAAAATTTTTTGAATATTAAAAATTTGTTCAAAATTCAGTGAGAAATATTGAAATTTATTTCAAAAAATTCAAATTTATCCTATGATACTTTTCAAATGTTTAAAATTTAAAAACGAGACGATAATATTTTGCTACATTTCAAGTCATAAAACATATCTGAAATATTTTGAATAAATTTATGATAAGCCAAATAATTTAAAATTATTTCGATTTTCAAATTATGATCTAAACTTTTTGCTTAATGTGAAATTTCGTTCACAAAAATTTTCAGGTTGTATTTGGATATACGGCCCGGAACAAAGCATAACTTTCGAACGCATTTATTTCCAACCGTATTACTGCAATCGTTTCGTTTATTGGACAGCATTTATTAGCGCTATTTTGCATTTAATAATAATTCTACTCTCATTATTGTTTACGTTTTGTTTACTTTGTGTTGGACTGTTAAAAGATAAAAAATAATAATCTACATAAAATTTTATATCGAAATTTTTAATTATATATCAAAGTCAATTGACATCACATATATGTATGTACATATTTATACATGTGCTATAACTATGCTGTACCTGTAGTATTCTTTTTTCTGATGAAAATACGAATCACAAAAAATTCTTTGTAAAATTGCAGAATTCATTTGAAAAAATTAAGTACTAGAATTTTGAAGTCTTTTTTGAACTAATTTTTTGAAACTGAATAATCATCCGATACGACAGAGTACCGGAAATACCTACAGAAATACTTTAAATGTTGTGAAAGTTTATAAAATTGCGTATTACGGATGATTCAAAAATAATGTAGCTATTGGAAAGGAAAAATGATGCATATGTAACAATCATACAGAACACAATAATTTCCCAAATTGTTTATGTGAAAGAAAACAACGTTCTGGCCGTTCGAACAAGTCATATAGTCAAGGACAAGAATAATAAGAAATCCAAAATTACAATGCACTGTTCTTCATCTCCAATCAGAAAAATCGATGCTTGAATGAAAAACAGAACCGGATCGAAAAACCAAAGAGTCAAATGAAATGCTTAAAAAAAATGCAAACTGAAATGTACTTATATGACTTACGAAGCTATTCCGATAAAAAAATTTCAGTTATAATATTCGTTTATAAAATTATGATAAAAAAAGACTTTTATCTAATCAATTCTGATAGCGAAAACGAAAAAAATTTTTTTAAAAAAAAAGTAATAAAATTGCTGTTTTTTAATCATATTGCATTTCATTTTTGAATGCAAAAGAAATTACTTTTAGACATTGTCTATTAAATTATCCGGTGTTCTTTTATTACATATATTCTGGTAGACCATGAAATTGTGTCTTTATTATTGTACATTATCAAACTCTAGTAAATAAAATGTCTAGGTAGCGATGGATTAAAGGAAATGAGGAACCTTAGTAATAACGCATAGTAAAATTTGATCTTAAAAATTTCTTTGCTAATCAATCCGGTGTTCTTTTGTTAAATATATTCTGGTAGACCACGACATTGTGTCTTTATTATTGTACATTATCAAATTCTAGTAAATAAAATTGTCTAGGTAGCGGTGGATTAAAGAAAAGAGAAACCTTAGTAATCGTATCAACTGGTGATATTTCACGTAATCGTAAAGACTTGAAGGAAATAATCATGGAATATTTTAGCGATCATCAAAGTGAGACTTCTTGTCAAATGTTCAAATTACAATGGCTGTAGGGTGGATTTTCATTTCAGGCAGTATCGCTCCATCGATCCATTTATCGTTTGTTTTTTCTTTTTTTTTTGTTTTTTTTTTCAATCGACCAGTTAGTTTCTCAAGTTTAACATTTTCTGTTTATTGATTTTATTTTCGCATAGTAGTGATTTTTTAATGATTTAGAAAGATTGAGAATTATCGAAAAGATTGGGGTATATATTTAGAAGAGAAGTAGAGAGAGTGAAAGAGAAAAAGTGGAAGATAGAAAATTCGAATCGAATTTTTATTTATTATTTATTTTGACCAAAGAATTACATTTAATTTGAAAATTTTAAATGAAAAAGAGTAAAATGAATGTTTAGTAATCAATAGTGATGAATAGATAGATGATGACATCAGAACAACTGACACAATGATGTCAATGGAAACATTTATGAGACTCATAGAACGAATGAATAAAAGCCTTAGCTATTTAGCTAGACTATTTTTAATATAACATATAACTATTGTAACAAAATTGAAAATTTTTCAAATGAAATATATGTTATCGAGAACAGCAGTTAATAAGTGATATTGTTCAAGAGAGAAATATGTTGAATGATGCGTTCTCTCAGCGAACACATTTGCGACAATTTGGATTGATCGTTGAGAAGAAAAGTATTTTCGTAAATGCTCAAAAATTTGTAAACTTGTCCCTTTTTTCATAAGTGTATGGATATTAAAGTATGAAGAGAAACAATTCTATGAGTTAATTCGAAATGAAATGAAATCAATCTTTTTTTCTGATATAACAATTTTTCTTGCAGTTTCGTGTTTATCTTATGCATATAAATAATTAAATTATAACTAATTAAGAATTTCAAACCTATATTTTAAATGTAGCAGTATTATTGAAATTATTACATCATTTATGGAAATCTGAGTAAAATAGTTTTTCAGGTTAGTGGCAAATTAAAAGATTTGGAGAAATGCGGAAGTAGTGACGTTGTACATGCTCCATCTTGGCGCAATCTGAACAGTAGTATTTCAGTATCACCTGCTAGCGGTCGTGCTAGTGAAGAACTAAATAACGGTATTACTGCTGATGGCGCTCATTAAACGAGTCATGCAGTTTCTGGAAATGTTGCAATACCTATTGAAAAATAACTGCTGCAAAATTATACGTTATTGACTTTTTCTTTTCTTTTAATCGATAATTTTTTGTTGGTTTAGGCAGAAAATGATTTTTTAAGTTTGTTTTCAAGAAAATTAAAAATTCTTTTAAAATAAATTTTAAATGAATTCAGTGATGAGTTTAGTCATTACTTATGTTTAATATGAAATTAGTTGTTCAATTGTTTTCTCATATGAAGCAAGCAAATCTTCCATGGCAGAGCGTTGTTTTCACATATAGAAAATAATCAAATTTTTACATATCACTATAATTTCATCACATTACAAAATTTGCATGTCATATAATTCCTTTAGTGTAATTTACAGAATAGTAGAATTTATAATTCTGCATTTTTCTATCATATTATGCAATAAATTTCTTCAGACTTTCAACCGATTTCTATTTTAGAAATTTGCGTTTTTTTTTCCTGTAAGGGCTTTAGAAATCAGATTTTAGTGGTCTTTTCCGGAACTGAAGAAGGAAAAAAATGCCAAAATTCGAGAGATGCATTGCATTGATATATCATAAAATTGGATCATCAGCAATTTTGTTTATTAATTTCATTCTAAATACATTATCTTCTCAGTTGTTATTATATAGTTTTATTATGCTACATTTTTTGTAGCATTTTTTTGTGCTTTAGAGATGTTTTAATATCATTTTTAAAATTCATTTTCAAGTTTTCGATAAAGTATAAATGATTTTCGCTGTGACTTGATATTATCATTATTTGCATTTTTTCTTTGGGATTTGTGTATTATTTTCGTTTTGTAATGGGACGATTTCGCAAAAAATTGCTGATGAAGCTATGAACAATATCGTATTGTTCAATCTTGTAACTTATTATACGAATTTGCTTGATATTGATAGATATTTTGATTGTATGCATTGTTGTGCGTCTGTCTTTCTATTTTTATTTAGTAAACAAATAGTTTTAATGCCTAATATATTATTCATTGTGAAAAATGTTTGAAATTTCATAGAAATTGTTCATATCCGGATCTCTAAAATTATTTGCATCTCACTTTTTATTATAATATTTTTTCAAAATTTTCAACTGCGATTTATGAATTATCATTCACTTTGAAAACTTCTATTTCTTACATTCGATGTTTTTCTTTTCATTACAATTTAGTTATTTGCTTTACAACGCTATTTTTTATGTTTTTTATTTTAATAGACATTCTTTCCTTTTATATTCCATTTTGTTGCATTACTAATAATAATTAAAGATTGTCTTTGGAATGTTTTGCTCTATGACATATCATTGGTAATGATAATAGCAGCTGATTTGTCAGACAAGGATAATTTAATTTTTAATTTGTCTTGATTAGACTTTACGGAAGGATGGAATAATTAGCTAGCTATCCTCCGTAGATCTAATGATGATGAAAGTAAGAAAAAAGTGCATTTCCTAAATATGAAAATGTTGACTTCTATTCGAGATCAGTATGCACAAGCAATATTCGAGATCAGTATGCACAAGCAATATTAGTTTCTCAAAAATTTGTAAACTTGTTCCTTTTTTCATAAGTGTATGGATATTAAAGTATGAAAAGAAACAATTCTATGAGTTAATTCGAAATGAAATGAAATCAATCTTTTTTTCTGATATAACAATTTTTCTTGCAGTTTCGTGTTTATCCTATGCAGTTATCATATCGTTCGTCTTATCATTACGATCGGTTTCATCTGGGAATCTTTTAGAAAAATCTTCTCAAACACTGGACGTTGAAAAATTTCTTCTGC
>SNRZ01000235.1:0-61090 GCA_008729115.1 Dirofilaria repens | reverse complement strand
TCGAACAATAAGTTATGGCAGCAAAATTAAAGTCTGAAATTTTGATGTTACCGGGGAGGCTAAAAATTGATTTTTAACTAAAATAAACAAATGGAAAATTGAAAAAGCAAAAAGTTCAGAGATTACATTTTATATCTTTTAAATTAATATGCGCAAATTTTATAGCCAAAACAAATTACAATTCTAACCTGAAAATTACATTCTTATACATCACAGATAATTTGATGTAATGTACAATGTTCATGCGATCAATTAAATTTTAAAAGTAAAGCAAAAACAAATAAATAAATTTCATCAAATACTAAATTAACATTAGAAATCGGAAGAATTTAGTAATAACGAAATTGGTTAAAACAACAAAATGGCTAAGCGATCAAAAACTTTTTTTTTTGAATTTTTTCATTTTTCTTTTTCCTTTCTTTTGAAAATAATTTAATGTGAATGATTTGTTTACTTCTTCCTCTTTTTTAATTAAACTATTTTTTTGGAATACTTTCCCAGTGAATATAATAAAAACTAATTCACATCAAATAATCCAAATTGTAGTCGCGAAATGATTGTTTTAATCTAATTTAATCGTATTCCGGAAAAATTGGAATTTCCCATATAATATTGACTTTACATAGGAAGAAATCTCGCTGAATTTATGTAATATGAAATTACACTATAAATAAAAATATCTCACGACTAAAATAATATGACAAAGTAGGAATACTAAAACTGACAAACGAAATCGGATATTTGTGCATATCGATAACATTTAATTTGACTATTGCCATTAATTTGGTTAATCAATCTGATCTACCAGTTATGATAGATCAGCTTAATTTCTGACTTACCGGTTTGATCTTTTAGTTTGATTTAATATTTCGGAAGAACATTTCTAACAATGATAATCAACCAGTCAGTCATTTATTCATTCATTGCTATTTTAAAAATAAGCATGTCGACACTTAAAGTTATATCCAGAAAGTTAATATCAATTTCAAAATACTTAAGTTTACCGATTTGATATTCCCAATCTCAATACCACTATTTTCCAAATTTATCAATAATAATTAAAAGTGGAAAAACCAAATTTTCAAGACATTTGAATATCAATATTTTATGAAACATAATTATTCTATTCATTTATAAATAACAAATATCACCGGAAAATACAGTCTATTATTAATTACAAACTAAGCTACAGAAAGTATAACTCATTATCCTATTAAAATATCAATAACAAACAGGTCGGAAGAAACAAATTTTTCGTTTCAGGAAATACGGCCCATTCAAATTTCTCAAACAAAAACCAAAAAAATGATATAAAAGAAAAGTGAAAAAAATTGGTTTGGAGTTTGTAGAAAAGAGTTCATTCAATTCGTTCAACGTCTTCGTTGTCATCGCCATCATCGCTATCGTCATCATCATATTTATTATTATCATCATTATCAACATCATTGCCATCTACATCGTCGATCGTCGACAAGGTAAGAAAGAAGGTAGATGGAAAGGAGGGCAGGAGGATATAGAGGAGGAGAAAAAAGAATGCAAAATGATGAGTCGATTGCAAAAAAGGAGGCGGGGAGATGGGAGTGGTGTGGGAGTGTCAAGAAGAGGGGAGGGAATGTTTTGTTTTTGGGAGTGGAGTGGATTGTTTTCCCCTTCTTTTCTTCCATTCATTCCTGGCGACATACGTCTCTTTCCTCTCCTCTCCTTCCCCTACACTATTCCTTCGTCCCCTTCTTTCCTCCTACTATTTCCTCTTCTCCTTTCCTTCTTTCCTACCATTCCTTCCCTGCCCCTCCTCCCCTCTTACTATTCTCTCTACTCTTCATCGTTATCTCCCTCTCAAGTATCGAAGAGGAAGTTGACATAGACCTCTCTCTCTTTTCTTGCTATCAGCCAAACTCACCCACTCAATATCTGTCTCCCATCTCCCACTTCCCTTTTCCCCGCCTACGATCATTCCAGAGATCATAGAGGAGGAAGAAGAAGGAGAGGAGGAAGGAACAGGAAGAGGAGGAAAATGGGGACGAGAAGGGGAAGAGGAAGGGGAGGAGAAGGAAGAGAAAGAAGGAGAGAAAAATGAAGGAGAGGAAGAAGGGGAAAAGGAGGAAGAGGAGAAAGAAGAGGAGAGGGAGAAAAGGAAAAGGAATGAACTAGAATTGGATGAATCGCTAAAAGAACGATAGCGAGAATCGATCATTCGATATATATAGGGGGAGAATGAAGAAGAGGGGAAGAAGGAAGGAGGGTGGGAAGGTACAATTCCTTTCTCCTCTTTTATCTTTCCTCTCCCCATTCCTTCTACCTCCTCCCTCTCCTCTCTCTTCACTATATTTTATCAATTGGTGGAAGGGGATACATGCAGATCATAGATAAGGGTTTCCTGACAATTCTAAAATATGAAAAATTAAAATTAGAGATGAGAGAGCAGGGAAGGATTTTGGTTTGTCGGAATTGCATGAAATATGAAATTATCATTTTGATATAAAATGCAAATGGGATGCATGGGAAGATATGCTGATTTTCAGATAATTATAATATCTGGCTTAATTATGAAATAACAATATTCCGGAATACGATATTTGAGAGAAGGATGGCACTTACCACTTTACACGGTATTGACAATCTATAACATTCCGGAATACGATATTTGAGAGAAGGATGGCACTTACCACTTTACACGGTATTGACAATCTATAACATTCCGGAATACGATATTTGAGAGAAGGATGGCACTTACCACTTTACACGGTATTGACAATCTATAACATTCCGGAATACGATATTTGAGAGAAGGATGGCACTTACCACTTTACACGGTATTTATAATCCATAACATTCCGGAATATAATATTTGGCATTTGGACAAAAGACATTTGTGACTTCAAATAATATATACAAATTATGAACTGATTACATTTCTAGAATAAGATATGCAAAAAAAATGGAAAAATAGATCTTTATATATGTATTACCAAATAATAAGAGAGAAATTAAGACTGAAATTACTTTTAAGAACCAACAATGTGAGCGTTGTTTTCACATTCGATAATATCAATTTCTATATTCAACGACAATTCATTCTTCATTCATTCCACCGCTTTCAGGAATAATACTTCTAAAATGGAAAAACAAAAATAATCGATAATTGATAATAAAATAAAGTGAATTCAACAATGCATGAAAGAAAAGAGATAAGCTGATAATATGCGAGATACATTTTGGAAGGGATTTCGAACACCAAGAAAAAAAACAAAAAATTAGGGGTGGAATCGATTTACCGTTGATAAAAATGCAATAATTATTCCCACTGAAATAATTGTTATAATTGTTGCTTCCATCTATTGCAATTCTCAAAGGTCGTTAATTCAATACTTGGATAAGAATTGAATTAAGGCACCAAAAATAGATACTGAAATAATTCATCTTATCAGATAATTATCAAACCTGAAGTTCTTCCCATAGAATATTTTTCAATTCTTGCACATCCCAATTAATTGTATCCTTTTTTCGTAGCTCCCAATATAGGCTTTTTTTTATTTTGGCTAATAAAATGCCGTCTTTACTAGCATCTTTCTCGCGGATCAATTCACTGATACATCGTCGTAGGTCAAGTTCTAATTTCATCCACTTCCCATCCTTCGGTGATATTTCCCCGTCTTTCTCCGGTATCGTCAAACTAACATTTCTCAATGTATTACTTAGATTTGTCTTCCGTCTAATAAAATGAATATATTCAATTAATGATTGCAAATCATCTATCGAATGATAGATAAAGAAATTACCATCATCTAATGATGGCAATTCCATTTGTTGATGAATTTTCCGAATGGTAGATTCCGGAATACGACATTTCTCAGGACGTTGCATATTTCGCGCTAAAGCTGTAACAATTGGTACATCTACTAGCACGACTAAATATGGAAGATGAAACATCGTTGACATCTTTCGAAAAGGCCTTCGCATACTTTTTAAATAAAATATATCATCTACCACAGTTATCAAAGGTTCGGTATCTGCAACGGATTGAGCCTTCAAGAATTCTCGTATTCGATTTTCACACCTTTTCCGTTCATTATGAGCATTTCTACTTTCATCCAAACCATACAATTGTAGCATATTTCTATCGGAATATTCTTTACCCCATATATATTGTACAAAACCATCATCATTGAAAATATCGTCATATGAGAAAGTGACGCAAATTTTACTGCCAAATTTTGCTCTCAGTTCTCTGCATAGATATGTCTTGCCAGAACCAGGCATACCCATCAGCAACACTAAAGCCATTGATGAACGCAGTACAAAAGCTACATCGTCAAAGTGGCTAACCTGAAAATCCTGAAAAAGACCAACAACTATTCATAATTCTATGCAAGCATCTACACCACAGTAGCTATCAAACACCTCATGCGATAGACTCTGACGCATCTCTATTCTCAAATATCTATTTATGATTCTTTTAAGACTTTCCTCATTAGTGTTTCTATGTAATGCAGTCTATCACCTAATAAATAGGAAATATAGCATACTCTTTTCACTTGATATGCACAGGTCTATACAGCCAGCACATTGAAATTTTCAAATAATGCAAATTTATGGTATCAAAAATAAAACAATACGATAATGATCCAAAGATACACAAAAAAGAGAAAGAATTCATTTCCTGCTAACAATTGTAACATTAGTATCATAAGAATTCTTGTTAAACAAAACACACTACTAAACTTAAGGAAATGTCCCTTCAACAGCAATAACAACAATTTTTTTTCAACGTTCTTTTATGGGCGTTATCAAAATGCGCAAACAATTCATGCGTTTTTTCTTTCAGTTAGCTCGTCCCTCAACTGAAAATCAGAGCTCTCTCTTTTGAATCAATGATATACTTATAGCAAAGAAAAAAACAGAAATTGGAAACAGAAATATGATGGAAAATACTAAATATAAAAATTTAAGATAGAAAAAGTTACATACTAAACGAATGAAAAGCTTAAAAAACTCACTGTATGTTGCAACTTCGATTTCGGCTGGCAATTCAGTAACATTCACGTCAAACCTGTCCTGTACATCATTTAGAATTTTCGCATCATTTTCATCGGAGACAAATGTTATTGCCAAGCCTTTGGTACCAAAACGTCCGGCACGTGCAACCTTTAATTTTCATCATTCATTATTGGTCTCAAATTTATTTTTGAAATGATCATACAGAAAACAAGCCTCTTCATCAATAAAGTCCGGCTGGTCTCAAAAATTTATAAAGACATAATTTAGGGAGCGTACTATCAAGGAGTAAATAAACAAAAAAAATTTACTCGATGCAAATATGTATCAGAATCTTCTGGCATGTCATAATTAAACACAATATTCACTCGTTCAATATCCATACCACGACCAAAAAGATTCGTTGCAACAAGAATACGCTTCTAAAAGAATCACTTGTAAGAAGAGAATCACAATGGATCCTTTTACTTCTTTAATTGTTGAATGCCTCAGTGGTAGTGACGATTGATGCAATTTATCACAATTCCATCAAAACATCATTTAATGCATCATTGGCAGATTTTATCAAAAATCCGTAAAATGTAGCACAATATGCTCCATAGTACCTGGAAATCTTTGAATTGCTGATATCGTGAAAGACGTTCCTCCTGTGGCATACCACGGTGAATTGCAATGCTTGGAAAATTTTGTTCCGAAAGCAAAGTGTGCAAAGCACCACAACGCTGCACAGATCGCACAAAAATTACAACCTGGAACGTGTATCATAAAATATGAGCCAGGGAAGATAAAATATGACATCACAAATGATTTTCTTATCACAAATCTCGATAAAGTGTGTCGCTCACCACTTTTGATATAGAAAAAAATATTTCTAATGCTTAACACTTTCATTTTCACTATGATGTACACAATTTGCTTTTATAACTCTCTATCAAAAGAAAAGTTTACTTGATTGAATTCCAGCTGATCGAGTAATTCAAGCAATTTCTTATTTTTCTCAGTTTCCTTCAGTTTTACGTAATGTTGCTGCAATCCGTGCAATGTTAACTTTGCTTCATCATCGACATATACTTCCATTGGCTGAAAAATTTTACGAATCAAGTAATACAACAGCAGTAAAATCAACGTCACCAACTGTTACAGTTTAAGTAACATCTGTATCTATTTGATGCCTGTCCATCTGAAATCGATTCACCAAATTATAAATTCTGTTTTATTTTTCGAAAATTATGGTTTCGACAACAAATGTTTTTAGTCAGGAATTTTGATTTATGTTTTGCATGATCATATCACAGTTTAAATATATCAATTTGCGATGTGATCAAGGACAATGAATTCAGTTTTATCTCACAGCTAATTTTTACTACCTAGTTTGAAATTTTCTTATATTTCAAAAATAAATACAGCCGAATGCCTGCTTCTGGTCCATAACAAAAAAAAAAAAAAGAAAACTGCAAGGCTTTCCACATCACGAAAATAAATTACTGCAAAATTGCTGCGCCAAAAATTTTCAACTGGCACATGCAACGCCATACGAAGTGCGCAATGTCGAATCCTTCTTCAGGAGTAGATCTCGGAAGGGAACCTGAAATTTATAGATTTAAGCTACATGAGATATGTACTAAAGCAATAAAAACCAAGCAGTTCGGATTTTTGAAAAAAAATTCCGTTAAAAAGTTCTTACACAGTTCTGAATGAGAAATTAAATATCTACTAATACAATCAAATTTACTGTATTTTGACACGCATTTGCGCACAATCCGTTTGTACTTTTATTAGTAGATATTTAATGCCTAATTCTGGTATCGATTTTATATAAAATATAATCAACAAAAAATCATGATAATATGTATTGCTTACCTTCCAGAAAATCCACTCCATGATCCAGTTATGATGTTGTCAAATGGGGAGCCATAAGGAATAATTTATGCTTAAGGGAAGAGGGCTAAATGCAGTTTGACAACGTTTAAGGCAAAGCCCATTGCAATAGCTCCAAGGAAAACAGACTTGCGGAGCGTTAAACTCTTCGTATAATTTTTCGGACAGCAAGATTTACGTATCCATCAGCAACCAGCTGGTATTCACATTGAAATCCCATCAACGCGTATGATATACAGATGTGTTTGTGTGTGTGTGTTTGTGTTGCTGCTTGCACCAGAAAATCTTACATCTTGCATGAATTTTTTGCAGACCACTCGTAAATCCCTTGGCAACGTAGCGCTGAACATCATCACTTGTTTCTCTTGCGGCGTCATTTTCACAATTTCTTGAACATCTCGTCGCATATCTAAAATAAATTTATTATTCTAAGACCAAATCATAGTCATATGAACTGTTTACGATTTTGCTAAACCTACCATTATCACCAATCATTTTGTCGCATTCATCCAGAACGAAATATTTGATATTCTTCAATTTCAAGCTGCCTTGTCGTGCCAGTTGGAGAGTACGGCCAGGAGTTCCAACAACAATATGTGGTGTATTCGTTTTAAGTGTCTCTTCATCCTTTTTGATCGGTATGCCACCAAAAAAGACAGCAATCCGAACGCCGGGAATGTATTTGCTGAATCGCTCGTTTTCTTTCGAAATCTGGAATGCCAATTCTCGTGTATGACACATCACCAGAACGGACACCTGCAAAGCAAAAAAGTTTTCATGAAGGAGGTTCATTAAATTCAGACACAGAAAGTTGAAATATTTTTATTTTTTAATTCTCCTTCAAAGCACATACCAAAGGGAATTATATGAAAACGATTATGAAATTCTTTGCTATTCATATCTCCTCTTACCTCCAAAATTTCGTGCGAGAAATGATCATCCTTACATAACAAAACGTATAATTTACCTCGCCATCAACAGGTTCGAGTTGTTGCAAAGTTGCCAGAACAAATACAGCTGTTTTGCCCATTCCTGATTTTGCCTGACAAACAATATCCATGCCCAAAATAGCCTGCGGAATGCATTCGTGTTGTACTGGAACTTCATACGTAATTATTCTAGTCTGGGACCAAAGACTATATCTATATGCAAGTGCGATAGTTGGTTGCTTATCCTTGCTGCATTTATATCATATAAAAGATTACTTCGAGTAAAGTATTCTTCATTAACTTGAGGAAAAAAATCTTATTTGACATAAATGAATAATCTAACAAATACAACCTTCTGAAGGATGTTCAAATCCACAATCCACAATTGCTCGCAGTAGTTCTGGCTTCAAAAGGAAATCCCGAAAACCACTGCTATGAATGGAAGCATAAGTACCCTGAAATATAGAATATTTCGAATTAATTACTACATGTACTAACTAAAACAAATCTTATCCTCATTTTTTCTCATGAAACTTTCTCATAAGTTCCATTCTATTTAGAGTGCTGAATCATTCCTTACATTCCTTACAATCGTTCCCCCATATTTAATCTAATTGTCTTAGATGTAGTATTTCCACTAATCACCAGTAACTCCTTAATTACATTTAGCTTCAAAATCTGATTGAATTTATGCTTGAACCAAACAAAAGTTTTGCCTTAAATCAATTAAACTTTTTTTCGGAATTACGAGTGATAGTTAAAAGAAAAACAAAGAAGACACCTTGATTTTTTTATCTGTTGCTGATCCATTTTCTGCTTTGTTACCATCAGTCGTTTCGTCCTGCTCTTCCTCATAATCTAACAATTGATCTTCGTCCATTATTTTTCTTTTGATATTATTTCAAGCAACCGGTAATTCGATTAACGTAAACAGGCTTGATATATCTACAATAGGAAGAACCGATGGTAATAGCAAGAAAAATAAAAATTTAACATAGCAATGGCCGTAAAATACAACCTAACGTTAAAACAAGCAAAACACGAACAACCAAGACCAACCAATCAATTACGCAATTTACAACCTAAATAAACAATCATAGGTAATAGGGACTATCGATTTTTTTGCGCCACTCCGATACGATGTTCAACCGACCAAACATCGCAATGCAATATTCATGTCCCGCTTGGAGAATTTTCAAAATACTATCAACTATTTTTGCATAGTCGATTTCTGATAAAGGAGGGTAGACTAGTTTTGTGATATATATTTGAGATACTGACGAAAGAAAATCAATATGTGGTGTCTCTCGTTATTAATGAAAATCATTATTTCTTATATTTTATCTTTGCGAATCAAATCATATGAAATAAAAATGGCCATTTGAACATTGCATCAGATAATTTAATTTCATATAACCACGTTCTATTATTAAAAGATAAACAAAAACAAAAAGTGAAAGTAAGAGATACAGCAACGAAAAAGTAATTTGTTTTTTTTTTTTTTTATAGCGGAAATAAACATTTACGAAAAAACAAATTCAGTTACACCTATAAAAGATATTCTGAATTGGAAATCACGTAAACGTAAATCCTAAAGTTCTGTATGTCCGATAAATTTTCTCGATTGCGTTCGCATATGCTGCGGTACGGATATCCAAACCTAAGTTGTATTTATGTGCTGTACCAATTATCGCTTCCGCTGAAAAAATTTTTTTATATAGAGAAATTTACTTTAAAAAAAAATCAATACTTCTTTATTTACTACAACGAACAATAGTATTTTGAAATGTTTTGCTGTAGTTTAAAATTCTAGATATGGAATAAATATTTTCACCTGTACGTCGCATTGAATATTCTAAGCCTGAATTTACAATATCCTTCTCGGATGCACCAGCAATACGATTTCTGAATTCAACTGTTGGCTCAATTTTTACATCCTTATTGAGCGATCGTCTTAGCGATTCTTGTACGCTGTCTTCAAACGAAAAAAAAAACTTTATATATTAGTAGAATCATGGTCGTATTTACAAAGCTTAGTTTTTGCATGGATCAAATTTCAATTAAATTGATAAAAAGATCGTAGATTAACTTCCTTTTTAATACAATGATAATCAAAATAATCGAATAAAACAATAATCTCTAAATTTCAATTTTATCACAAAAAAAAGGCTAACCAAGTAAGTGATAATTGGAATCTTGCTCATGTTTAAATGTTAAACGTCCAAAACTGACATGATTTAAATTCTTCAACCATTCAAAATAAGAAACTGTTACACCGCCTGCGTTGACGAATAAATCAGGTACGATCAAACAATCACCACGAGCTAACAGTATCTTATCGGCAGCTGGTGTTGTTGGTCCATTAGCTGCTTCTGCTATTATCTGTAAAAAAATCATTTTGCTAGAGTAGAAAAAGTTAACAAAATTTGTTGTTTATTTTTGAAATTAGGAATTACTAATAAATACAAAACGACTGTTACCTTTGCTTGAATTTTTGCAGCATTTTCCTTATGGATAACTTTTTCGCATGCTGCTGGTACCAATATATCGCATTTTTCATACATAAGATCACTGAATAGTTCATAGGCTCGAGCTTTTGGAAAACCCTGAAAAGAAAAACTTGAAGTTTGATAGAATAAATAATAGTGGAATAGAAATTATAAATAAAGATAACAGTATTTTTCCTTATTATGGACTAATTCCATAACTGAACTACCAAACAGACAAATAGAAATAAAACTTATATTAAGAGAAGGATGACAAAGTGTTTCCTAATTTAAGCTTTAGAGAATTCTTAATATCAATTAGCATAATTTAAATCTATATGAAGAAAGAATATATTATATCAAGTTAATATAGTACTGCGATAAATCTATTATCTAAGTATATTCAAAACAATATATGCTTTTTAAACTTTTAAATTTAAGGTTTTTTTCAAAATGAAATATGACTAAATTATTATCTAATAACTCTTATTTTCCATATTCTTTTCTATCAGGATCTATTCGATATTATTTTCTTATCCAAATATTTATTTGATATATTTTCCAGGCAATAACTAAGTATATGAAGCTAGAATACTTTAATAGTGCCATGTTCGATGATATAGTCTTCTAATTCTCTTGGATGAATTCCATCTGGATTATAAATGGAACAATTATATTCTTGCACACCAACACATTTTGCTCCAGATCGATGGAAGTATCGAGTAGTATGCAAGCCAACATTTCCGAATCCCTGGAACCAAAAGATTTCACCATATCATAAGTGAATTTAATCAGAAATTTAACATATGCACCAAATATAATTTTATTCTAATCGATCTTCTTACTGATTGTGACTTGAAGAATTTAAAAATTTAAGCCATTAAAAATTATAAATGAATCAATGATCAAAGTTACCTGTACAATAAATGTTTTCCCTTTGTATCCAGGTGTCAATCCTATTTGTGACATATATTCCTCATTATTCAGGAATACTTCTAGACCTTTCCATACTCCACGGCCAGTAGCTGATGTACGTCCGTGTATTCCTGAATTATAAGAAATAATAAACTTGTAATGACTATAAAAGAAACTAAATTTGAAAGAATGGAATGAAAAATAAATAATACAAAAACTTTTGTTTGATAAAAAATCTTTATACCTCCAGCTACAATCGGTTTTCCCGTAACACACGCTGATGCATCATTTTCCAAATGTCCTACAGTTTGAGCATATGTATCCGCAATCCAACCCATCTCACGTTCACCGGTACCCATATCTGGAGCAGGAACATCAACACCAGGTCCCAAAAAACCTTTCTTCGCAAATTCGATCGCTACACGACGTGTGATTTTTTCGATTTCATATTCCGTATATTTTTTCGGATCAATCTTTACACCACCTGATTAAATTCATTTCTGTTCTTTATTCTTTGAAAAGAAATTTTTCAATTTAACATTTCAAAATTTTTTAAAAACTTTTAAAAAAAAAAGAATCTGATCGAAGAATTTTGAATTGCAAAATTTCGAAATAATTTTAATTCAGATTGATAAACATTAATAATATTAACATTATTATCTAGGGATTATTCAATGCATAATAAATGATTTTTAAACTGTGTAAATGAATTTAAACCTTTAGCTCCACCAAACGGGACATCAGAAACGGAACATTTATAAGTCATTAATGCAGATAAAGCTCGTACTTCATCTTCGCAAACATCTGGTGCATATCGTATACCACCTTTTGTTGGAGTACGATGTTCGCTATGTTGTGCTCTCCAAGCTTCTATCATTTCATATTCACCGTTATCAAGGCGAATTGGAAACGTTATATATAAAACCTAAAATCTTTCATTATCAATAATCAGCAAACATATTTTTGAAATGAAAGTAATCAACATAAATGATAAAGGTTAAAAATAAACAATAAATAATTCAAGAATTTTAGTAGAATTTTGTGACGATAAAATTATTTCATTCATTCTGCTTAGTTTATAATAATAATGCATTGATATATTTGAAAACTTTTAGATTAGATTAGTATTCCGATGGGAAAATAGTAAAGGGAATTTAGTTGAGATTAGCAAAATGAGATAATTCTGAAATTTCTATGTTTCAAAACTTTTAAACTTTACTCCCTTTCATATATTTATCAACAGTTTCTAATTTTCTCAAATTGCTTAAAGAAAAATGGGAAATTATGAAATTTCCTCTCATTCGGTTAAAAGTTTTCAAAAAATAAAACAAACTAAAATGAGCAACAGAAGTTTAGTTATTCTTAAAAAGTGATTCAAATATTTTCTTATTTGCTATTATTCAGTTAATTTAGTTGAAACAAATCGATTCACATATTTGACAAAAGTATTTTTAAAAAATATCGAATTATTCACTTATATTACCTTGTTCGCTGGTTTGATAGATTGTAAAATTCCTCTAACTAAGTTCTGCTTTTCTGTTTGAGCCATTTGCTGCGACTTGATTTCATCGACAAGTTTTGGCAAGATAATTTGTGATCCCTTATCAAAATAGTATTCCACCATCTATAAAATATCATATGGTATAATAATAATAATCAAGAATACACATAAGCATAAATATATACAAAGATATTCAAATGCTACTGATATCGATTCAAAAATACCAATATATAGATAAAATGATATTTACAAGGTGATAACTTGAAGAAGGAAGGATGAATTTCAGAAACAAAGTATTCAGGAAATGGTACCTTAAAAAACGATGGATTAATTTGCTCATCCATCGGAAGTTTCGAATCATTCAGCTGAGCATGACCGCCCATCTTCGGCGCTGTTGCCATACATCGTACGCCAACGGTAGAAAATCGCGTTATATTACGAGCATATAACGATAGCATTTTTTTTATAAACAAAGAATCTATCACTTATTCTGAAATTCAGAATCATTAATTTCTACGTAAAAAAAAAGAAAAAAGAACGTAAAAGAAAGACACAAAAATATAAATTTTTGATCAATTTTCTATTTAATTTTCGATCTTCTTTATAATTTCGTAGAACTTTTTGCCATAATAGGAGAAAAAAAAATTTAATTTTGAAAATTCCTATCAGAAAATCAATTTATTATCAGACAGGTATATCAGACAGTTCACATTTATATACGTATGACGCAAAAAATATATTTCAATCATAACTGTCGATAAGTCGCATATGATCATATGTAAATATAATTAGCGAAATTATAATCGATGCATTTTACTATTATTTCAAGTGAAAGTTCTACTCCATCTCTTTTTCCTTAGTTTTGAAAACTAATGATATACAGTATGCAAGTTAAAAAAATAAAAAAATAAAGCGATGTCTTGAAATACTTGAGATCTATCTGAATATTAAGAACCACAAAGGACTTATTAAATTTCATCTCAATGGCAAATACTATCAGAAGATTGTAATTTGAAAAAAAAAACCGGTTTCCTTTCAAAATTTTTGAAAGTTCAAAATTTCTCTTTCTCGTAATTAAATTACTAACAAACTGGAATCTCTTTGTATATATTCAATGATTGAAAAAATTAAATTTAATTAGAGTTTGAAATGAAATTCAAGAAAGAACAGAAACAATGCGTACAACTGTTATCAACAGTGATAAGTCATTCTGATGAGAATTTGAGCTAATAATAATCATATGTAGAAATTTAAATTGCACAATTTAAAATATCAAATAGGAATAATATTTCGCATTGCTAAGGAATTAGAAAATAAAATCTCAAATGCTGGTAAAGTTGAATTTATACAAATAAGGATGAGTTCTAATATTGAAATTCGAGGTATTAGCTATTGAACCAAAATTCAAATAAATCAAATCGAAACAAATATAACGAAGTTATGAATACATTGCTAAGAACAGATTCATCAATCTTTTCTTATCTTTTTGATTTTTTAATAATCAGTTACAGCCGACACCATATCACTTGTTGTTGAGAAATATTGAAAACCTATCAATCAAAATGAAGAAATCAAAAGATTACTACATATTGAAAGAAGCATAAATTTGTATATAATGATGAGTTTGAAAATATATAAAAGAAATAGAAATATAAAATCAAGAGAGTGATTATTGCTTGTGATATTATCAAAAATAGATGAAATTTATATCATCAACTAAGTACTAATAATAAAAACTAGAGATAAGCATAAGTCATTTAAAAAAGTTTCAAATCTTATAATTTATCTATTGATGAATGAGCTTTGTTTGAAAAATCCATTCCTAGCCAATTTATTTATTTTACATGAAAAAAAAGAAAGTTCAAACACAATTGTGATTACTAGTGGCATTGGCTAGAACAAACATCAGTTTATTCAAAAAATAATATTCTTAGGCAATTTTAATCATTTTATACGAAAAAAGGATTTAAATGGGATAGTTTAATTAATTGAATTTTGTGAGATTGATTTGTGTTAAATTTAATCATAGACAATTTATTTGTTTTATATATTATCAGTACAATAAACAAATCTAATAGATAAAAGTGGAATTAAATGAAGGAGAAGAAAAGATATGAATAAATCAGATGGATTGTATTGGAAAAAATAAACAATTCATATCAAGGTAATCGATATGAAGCATTTCAATCTTTTATAATTGTTGTTTATGAACGACGATGTTTCTAGTAGTTTTGTTAAATAGAAAAAATGGCAAGCTCAAACACTTTAACACAAATCTTTGACTTTTGAAAATGTTTTCAATAAATTATTTCATCTTTGAAAGCTTAACTTTTACTGCAGAAATCATAGAACAAAATGAAAAATGATAAAAATCAAGATAAAAATGATATAAAAAAGATAACAGATAATAGATTACAACTAAAAGGAAGTAGCGGAGGAAACAATAAATCGTTTTTTGCTTAAATATAAGAAACATTAAATATCATTATTAAGCTTATCAAATTTCTCATATAATATTCAATTAGATAAAGCTTTGCATTAAACTAATAACTGATAGTAGAAAGAAACGAATTAAACCAATCAATTCATTCCATTAACTTTCAATACAACAACACTTATCACTACAAGATTTATTTATCTGCATAATTTTTAATCAGATGCTATTTTCAATTGATAAAATCAAAAAAATTTGCATTATTTCACAATAATCAAAAATATTACAAACACAGAATAACTTATAGGCTTCTGTTTCACATTGAAGATAAATGAAATAAGCAGAAGAAGACGAATCAAATATTCTTCATTTTTGTAGTACTATGCTTAATTTCTTCATATTGTTATAACAGTTTTATAATATATAGCGAGATTCATTTCTTTTCAAATCATTCATATGAATTTACACGTAATTTACGCGTATCGTTCATATGAATTTACACGCAATTTACACGTAACTTTTACTTATTTGATTCATAAAGGATTATATGAAGAAGGGAGAAATCAATGAATTATAAAATATTTCTTAATTAGATAATTAATACTTGTCCAATTAAAAGTTCCTTCATAGTCAAAAAGAAGAGAAGAATGAATTATGATTGGATTCTAATTCAAATTTTTCATTCCGTAGAAGAGAGAATTGAAATATGAGAGAGGAATGAATTCATACAATATTACGCAGAATCGATCTCATCCATTCATCCTCTCAGTTCCCATGTTCCCAGCATCCTATTTATCCGTAATGAAAAAAAAATTGACCGCTTGCTAGATAACTGAGAGAAAGAGGGAGAATGAGAGAGAGAGAGAGAGAGACTAGAAAATGAGTACGAAGGAAGTTTGAATTTATTTATAAGCAAATGTTGTAAGAAAACTGTTTTTAGATTAAAAAATGTGTCTAATTTAAGAGAAATAATTCAATGTGTAGGAGAAATGAGACTTTTCGCTGAGAAATTGATATAGTAGTATAGTTGGAAAGGTTAAAATAGAATAGAAAAGATAATTGATATAGTAGTATAGTTGGAAAGGTTAAAATAGGAATAGAAAAGATAATTGATATAGTAGTATAGTTGGAAAGGTTAAAATAGGAATAGAAAAGATAATTGATATAGTAGTATAGTTGGAAAGGTTAAAATAGGAATAGAAAAGATAATGATATAGTAGTATAGTTGGAAAGGTTAAAATAGGAATAGAAAAGATAATTGATATAGTAGTATAGTTGGAAAGGTTAAAATAGGAATAGAAAAGATAATTGATATAGTAGTATAGTTGGAAAGGTTAAAATAGGAATAGAAAAGATAATTGATATAGTAGTATAGTTGGAAAGGTTAAAATAGGAATAGAAAAGATAATTGATATAGTAGTATAGTTGGAAAGGTTAAAATAGGAATAGAAAAGATAATTGATATAGTAGTATAGTTGGAAAGGTTAAAATAGGAATAGAAAAGATAATTGATATAGTAGTATAGTTGGAAAGGTTAAAATAGGAATAGAAAAGATAATTGATATAGTAGTATAGTTGGAAAGGTTAAAATAGGAATAGAAAAGATAATTGATAGTAATATAGTTTGAAAGATTAAAAAAAGAATTTCATCGTTTATAGGTGTAAGTATAAAGATATACCAGATGCTTGATATGATTGCAAGGTAATGATCAATAAGATAATATCGAAATATTTATTCTGGAAAATTCGATAATCGATCAGAAATCGAGAAATCATAGATTCTAGATTATTTACAGATATAACTACAAAAAGTAGGTCAAATATTTAATATGAAGTAGTAGAGGGAAGTTAATATGGCAGGTAGATACATATACATATACATATACATCAAATGTAAGTGCAAATAGAAAATAACTGAGAAAGGAATGCAGTGCAATGCACGATTTATCTACAACATATATGATGTTATAGATAAATATGTCAGAAGACATTCTATCACATAATAGCGTGCAATAGCGTGCAGCAGTAGCGTGCAGTTTGAGAGAGTGCTGCACTACATGCAGGATTTTTTGCATACATCGATTTTTATTTTTAAATCTTTCTTTGCTATTCATAGAAAGGACAGTGTAACTATTCTGATATAATAGTTTAATAATAGCTCTTTAGAAAGATAAAATAGTTTAGGATTAATCTTTGGATAGATATAAATAAATAGGCTAAATTATAGTTCGAGGCCAAGTTCTTAGGCTTATATAACTGGTTAAGGTCAGTTGTTTAGGCATATATGATAGTTTAAAATGAAATTTTTAAATGTATATACATACATATATATATATATATGTATGTATATGCGTCTGTCTATATATGCGTGTATAACATACATACATACATACACACACATATTTTTGATGTATGTTTTTGTGCATATACATAATAAAGTATCAATGCAATATTAATCGCTAGGACAAGTTTGTCGTTTATGAAGTCATTTCAAATTGAAATTATTACCTTTAAAATTTCATTCTGATAAACATATTAGACTATGTGGAGTGGGAAGGGAGAGGAGGAAGTGGGGAGGTTGAATTAATCAATTATTTCGTCTTAAATTCATTTACTCTCCTCTTTTACCTCATTTTCGTAACTTATCAATTACGAATTAATATTTGAAATTAAATTAAATTAATAACTTATTTTGTTTTTCAAATAAAATAAGCCAAAACAAATTATATTCCATTATTATATCTCGTAGAAATGTACAATTTAAACATTTCCTATTGAAATTAAAAAAAAAATTTAAATTTAAATCGAAGTAAACTAACATAAAGTAAACAGATAAGACGGAAATGATAATATTTTAAGATGAATGAACTTACTGATATAAATCTGTAGAACTAACTAATCGATGGAACAGAAAACAATGAATGATATATATTCCGTTTAAAATAAACTTTCCCCATAAATATTCCCACTTTTCGAGAATAAAAAATTAAACTGACAATATATGTAAATATTGATATACATGCATACATACATACATACATACACACATACATACACACATACATACATGCATACATACATATATGTGCATAAACAAAAAAAACATTTAAATAAAAAAAAATAACGAAATGTTGCTATTAACAAATATAATTGTTTGCTTTGATTATCACATAAATGTCTGTCTGCGTTGATCAGATATATTTAATTTGATTTTAAATTTATATTTGTTTACTAATATTTTTCAGTTTTTTCCATACTGCTCAAAAGCAGCGATTCTTCAATATCATCAATATTTCGTAAGAGTTTATCTTGTGATATTGAGGAAAAGGAAGCTTGGATTAGTGTCTGTGATATAACGTAGTGATTTTATTGTGACGGATTTTATTCATTACAAATATTATAAATAAATTTAGTATAAATGGTGCGAACAGATAAATACTTTTATAAGAACTTGTCCGATGTCACTGATATTGAGAGTTGAAGAAACCGCTCATCGAATAATCGACTGTGATCAGAATGAGTTAAAAAAAAATAAGAAGTGGTGGAGAAGTAACATGAATAATTTTTATTAGCAATAACCTATGACTTGTAAGATAACATGTCCAGTCTGATTGGTTATAATACTTAATGAATGACGGGTCAGAATCTGATTCATTACCATGCATTAAGCAACATCCTTCATTAATTATGAGATTGACCTTTAAAGGTATGAATTTATGTTAGGGAATACGGAAACAATTTTGCATGATGAAATCCCTTAATTATGACGAGACATTTAATAATATAGATATTTTGATTATTTCCAATATATTTATATTTTAAAACATTATATTTCATATTTAATACAACTTATACAATAAATATTGATTGAAAAATTGCTAAAAGTATTTGATGATAACAAATATATTATCATCTGCAAGTAATTTCTTTTATATTATGATATTAATGAATGAATAAATAATTCATAACAGATATTTCATAAACTTATAATTATTATTATCATTTAATTGGCCAATAAAAGTTTATTATATTGTTTATTTAAATAAACCTTAATCAGTTTGAAATTTTTGATTTTCAAATACCTTTGATCGTTTCCCTCTAGAAGTCTTGATATTAAGGAGAAAAGGAAAAATATTAAATGGTACGAATGGAATTCAAAGAATTTAATTTATTTTTTCACTATATATGATAAAACTGATAAGCTTTTTACAGTATTTGTTTTAATTTTTTCGCATACATTACGAATATCGCATCCTACAACGAATAATATATTTAGCGAATCGCTAAAATAATTGATTTTTGTATATTATTTGTTAAGAATTTTTTGCATATTAACAATTTGCATATGAGAATTTACATTTTTCGTACATTTTATTATTATGAATTCGTAGAAGAAATCAATATTAAAGCAATTAAAGCGAATAAACCATTTTCAAAAGAATTTTCATTTCAAATTTCTTAAAATTATAATCAAAATTGCAAATGAAATTTTTAGCCATTTTCAGTCGAATTGATAGTCAAAAATTTCTAGCAAATAATTAGCGTTAAAAAAGCATAACTTCATGTCTCATTTACTAAATTACTATCAATTTAACGACCCGAATCTCAAGAATCTCCCACAATTTAAGGATTGCGTAAAATTCGAAAAAAATATTGAGATTCGCTAATTTGATAAAACATTTATTCTGGATTCCAACAATTTCGTTTTTATCAATGCCAATAGAATAGCAAATTAACTGTGTTTAAATTTAGATTCGAAATATGATTCAGATTGCAATTTGAGGTCATAAGTTTTGGAGGATTTATTGGTTCACTTTAAACATATGATTCAGAGATCACAATCATTTATAAAATTGAACATCAATTTACGAAACAATAAGATCTTTAATCACCAAAGTTTATAATCTGTTGGAAGTTTATCTTATAATATAATTCGCTGGCAGTTCAAATTGAAACTTTATTTGAGATCTTAAAATGCCCTTTCCTCGGTGATATCAGGAAATATATTTGAATGAGCGTCAAAACAAAAAATCGCATTAAACAAACCAAACCCAACAATGGCCATTTCTAATTTACAAGGAAATAAAACTGCTTAACCCAAAAACATTAATTTAAACGCTTAGAAGTCCAAAATTCCGCAATCTTTGATGTCGGACAAAAAAAAGAGCAATTGATAAAAACCGAACTCGGGAAGACCATCTCTAATATTGAAAAATTCAAGAAAAATTTTTTGTTTAAATAAGCTATTTCTTTCAGTAACTCCTTAATATCCGGAATTTTTTGTAAATTAATCATATTACGCATTTGTTAAGTGTAGCTTTTCAGTATGACGTCAGAAAATATTTTTATTTATTGCTCAATTTCTTTAACAAAGAAATGATCATAGATTAGCACCTGATAATTGTATCGCATTTTTTCGATCTTTTCCGTTTGATCTATGATTTCCAAAGTTTATTGTTAATGTCACATCAATCATTCTTTCTTTTTGATAGTGACCGATAAACAGAGCGAGAATTAAAAAACAAAGTACATTTAACCGAATGGAAATGATTCATAAATGATACAATTTTCAATTTTAGCGTATTTCAAAAATCTAAATAATATTCGCTTCAGACAGTTATATATTCTACTTACAAATATACCAAATATCTAAGAAAAAAGAAGGAAACAAATACGCATACGTAAACGAAATACTATATATATATATATATATAATAACAAAATAGAATTTTATAAATAAAATAATGCATAAACTAAGCAATTACATCAAATATTTAGTCACAATGATAACAATTATCACTTAATCATTATCCTAATTTATTTATCTTCTGCTTAAAATAAGCTCCTATAAAATAACAATGAAATTCAGTAGAAAAATGTCTTAACATTTTATTCATCTTGATTGTCTTCTTTCTGAAAAACTATATAAGTGTAACAGATTTAAAAATTAAACTCAAGGACAGAAATATTAATATACCAATAGTTATCATATTAAATTTTTTACGATATAGTTAATACCCAGGAAAGAGAAATAGCAAATTGCCTAAAATCAACAATAGTATTATCCTGAGACAATATATTCAAGAAAGGAAGTGGACTACCCGTTTAGTATATTTCAAGAAGAAATGTGATCATAATCATATAAAAACATATTTATCAGTATGCTATTATTAGGAAAACCTTTAAGCTAAAAAGCAAAAAGAAAAAAAGAAAAAAATACAATAAACCCTATTCTTTACATAAAACAAAGCAATCATGTCTTGTAAGGGTAATAGATATTTATGAATGAAAGAAATAAAAAGAAAAAGACATATGACTAGTACGTATTAGTCGTAATTAAAAAAAAAGAAAACATAACAAAGTTTGGTTTACAACCACAAAACAAATGGTGGGAAATCGGAAACATTAATAAAAAGTTTTTTATTGCGACATTCCATCTTTATATTACACTATAATAGAATAACAAAATAATAGTTCCAGATGAAAGACAACATAATCTAGTATAACCTGCTCATTACTGTCAAAAAGATTCATCAAGAAAAGTAGAACTTTGTTACTATATCAAATAATGGAATTTAACCAATGCCAACACCAGATGCATATGCGTGAAATGTCCAACATATCCAAATAATTTTTAACTAAATGGATAATTAGTAATTCTATAATGATAAACATTTAATTATAAAATAAACTTAATGCTCTTAGTCAGCATTATTCGACCGATGATGATTTTCTGATATTACCAATGTTCCCGTATCAAATGTCAAAATATTTTAGAAAAGCGAGCAGAATATTGCAAAACAAAATATATTTGCATTTACAAAAAAATTAGAAATGATTCACACATATTTCCGCTCCAATCAATACACGCATAATGTAAATAATCAATTCATTGAAATTGTGCCAAACTTTTGATGAAGTTGTTCACCGCTAATGTTATGCTGTTCTTCTAACGATTCTTCAGCTTCACCATCCATTTTCGCATCTGTATCATTCGTCCTGAAAGTGAGCTAATCATTATCGCTAATTGTACTGATCGCTAATTGCCATCAAATGCTGCTAACTTTAACATTGTCTCATACATTCAGCAACATGCAATTTCTTGAAGAATTATTATTACATGCATCAATATTATCTATAGATATTTTTAGAAAAAAAATGCATTCTAAAAATTTCTCATTTCCTAAAAAATATTTCTTTTCACTCTACCAATTCTTTATAATTTTTTAAAGAAACTAACGATTCGAGTCCTTCCGGAAGTATTCCCAATCTGAAAAGATTTTTTTTAACTTAAATTCAGTAAAATTATTTTATCCGCTTTGAATTTCAGTTCAATACCCCAAACCTACAGCATTCCCTTAGTCAGTAGTCAAATGATAAGCGTCCTTTATTTTCAATTGTAATCATAATTCGTATAAACACCAATTTATCAAAACTTTAATCATATCAAATAGTTCAATTAAACAAGATGATCCTTCCAAAAAACAAAAAATAAAATAAATCTTACGAACTACGCCGCGAATGATGGTTTATACGAGAATGATAATGAAGATTTTCTGCTGGCGATTCGGCTACATTAACAACCAAAAAGTTTATTATATCAGATAAAGAAATTAATCCCTGAAACAAAGTTAATTGAATTAAAAAAATAAGAATTCATAAACACACATATATCATTATGCTTTTCCATATATAATAAAATATTTGATGAAATCCTAATCATCTAAAAGATGCAAAAATATCATTGTTCATGATAGCGAATTTATGAATTTAGAATGACTTATATTGCTGCACTCAACGACTTACCATTGTTCATTCTCGATAGTCAGTTAATAAATAACATAAATTACCTTATGTTATATAGGATCTCAAAAGTAACTTTGAATATTTGAGATACAAAATTCAGAAATTACCTCAATCGCGCCATTATCTTTTAAAACACAGAGTCGATGAACATTCCTTTCAACAAGCACCGTAATTGCCGTCCATAATGAATCACTTACTGATATCGAAACAACACGATCTTTTTCAAGCTATAAAAAATTATCCATAAGAATTTCGAAATTAACAAAGATTTTAGATCTATTGCAACACAATCAGAATAACTGTTCATGATTTACAAAAATGAAGATTAAATTCAATTCATTTTTTAAGGAAATTAGCAAGTTATATATATATATATATATATATATATATAATAGAATACGGATTATTATTTACTATTATTATTGTTATTATTATTACTATTATTATTATTGTTATTATTATTATATTTCCATATGATCTTGTTTTACAAACAAATAAACTGAACCCTGAAAGTATTCCGGAAAGCTAGTGCTTCTTCTACTGTGACATCAAGATCATCAATCTTATCTTCCAATGCTACACCAATCGCATCGAATCGTGAATCATATCCACAACTCGGAATGTCTCATGTTCCACAACTGGGACACCACTAACACCCTTATTTAACAGTATATCAAGACATAAAATTAACGATGTATCCGGATATACCTGAAATATGATAAAAATTATGCGAATTAGATTATACTTGCTACAAAGCACTTATTTATCCATCTGATTATTTTACTGTTAAAATTAATAATTATTTTCGATGCTTCGATTAAAGCTTTATTGCACTCTCTTAGTGAAAATTAAGAGAATTACTGATAATTTTCGATTTTATTGATTTTTTTTCTCGATAGTATCTATCAACAGTTAATTATCAACAAAGTAGATAACATAGCTTATTAAAACGAATTTTCGTTCTTTTACGATTTTGTAAAGTCATCTGCCACAATAATGATTTAGCAGAAAATGTTATTTCCACATAATATAACATAATATAACAAAAAATATAAAAAAAAATATTTTCCTTGTGTTATGTTAAGCAGATCTCCTCGATCAAATAAATATCTTTTCAAATAATAAGATAATATTTTTTTGCTTGAATAGATGAAAATTTAACTTCAAAATATTCTTCCAAAATGCACAAGCAAATTCTTTCGTCACTAATTAAATTCTTTCTATAAATAATATAGTTTTTACAAAAAGATTTTAACATATTTATTAAAAAAATTTTGAAAGAGTGCTTTTCATTAATTCATTAAAATTATTCTGTTTTAAACATATTTACTTCATAGAAATTTTAAAAGTTATTTAAATGCTTACCACACGTATGCCATCATATGTGCCAACACCGAGTTCTTTACAGGTTTTATTGTGATAACCAGGAATATAAAGTGACTGACCCTTAAAAAAAGAGAAAATACAACAATAATTAAAAACGAACTGAAAATGAATTTATCAAAATATACGTTCTATTTTTCTGCATAATAAAATAAGACAGATTTAAAATAAAATCGGAAACTATTTGCCTGTTATGCGCGACACGTCTTTCAGTAATGATGCGACTTCATAATCCGACATTAGTTATAATTTATCCAGCCTTCTGAACAAAGTTTATCCGGTCATGCCAATTTATCATCAAAAAATTGCCTTTAATTCAGCCTCTTTTTTCATTATTCAACTTATTGTCCGACCGAATCTCGACAAGATATTTAGATCAAAATTTATAGCAAAGTAAAGGTAATAAAAAAAAACAATAATACATTTAACATGATAAGTAAGTAACTTACAAAAAGCCATAAAAATTTAAGAATCCGTTTATGAGTCAAAATGAACAGAGGACTTCCATCGTTTGGATCCAAAACTGGCAAACGGTGTATACGTTGTTTACTGAGTAAACAAGCCGCCTTCAGTAAACTAAAACTAACAAACAGTGAAACAATTCGAGTATAATGCATAACAGAAATATCGAATTATAAAGAATTCTACAAAATGATCAAAACTATTTTGAAATCAATTTGATGAGTAATTCTATTTATGGAAATTTCTAGGAAATAGATATCTCATATTTGACAACATATTTGACAAATTTGAGAAATTATTCTGCTCTAAAATTCATAAAAGATAATTTGTCCAAGAAAAAAAGTCTTGTGAAGACTAAAATTGCCCGGAAGTCTGATGCTTTAATAAAAGAGCAAACTTTTTTATTTGTCAGTAATGATAAAAAGAATACCTTTCTTCTGCAGTTATTGATACAAGATCCATCAATTTCCCTTCTCTAGAGACCAAATCTGAAAAAAGTATTCTGTTAAAGAAGTAAGAATTGCATCATTTCTGATAAATAAAACAATATAATAATTATAAAATCATTAAATTTCATGATTTTTTATTGCTTTTTTATGTCTTAGTTCTAGTTTTTTGTTTTCATGAAACTAATTACACTTTCATCAAGAAAAATCAATTTAAAAAAATTAAAAATAATAGGAAAACCCCGATATTCAGATATGGTAAGAGTTCCAATATCCTTCTCCTTCGAAGTATTTAATTCAGCATCTGTCATTTTTTCTTTTATTTTCTTTTCATCTTGACATTCATCGTTAGAAGTATTATTCTGTTGCTTTTCCACATCAGACATTTCCGATTGCTTTAGATTATCACTGAATTCTAAATTAGTAATTCCATCGCTATTTGCTTCATCTGTCAAAGAAATTTTCTCCTCACATGCGATTTCTTTTTGTTTATCCTTCCTTTCATTTTTCAGCCTGAAAAATAAAAAGAATAAAAAAGTTTTTGACTGAATCCTATATTAATCTGTTATATATATATATATATATACTCGGGAGATGAAATCTCGAAACACAATAAACTTACCTATATTTTTAGTTCTAAATAATGATAAATTCGGGATTTTTTTTCGAGTTAAGCATAGATAGTTACATATTTTAAATAGTTACATTATTAATTGATAGTTAACATTATCAAGATACTTTCGCAACTGATCTATGATTAGCAAAGTTTTATCAAAAAAAAAAAAACTAACTTGTGTAATAATAAAAGTACTCGGATGAAATCTGTTACAGATAATATACCAACAATTTCATTATTTTTAGCTGAATCTGATAGTAATACATGCCGTGTATCTATAAATAAATCATCAGTAATCATGCTTCAACAATTATCTACTAAAAACAAACTTATCAACTTTCAATCTAAATTAAGAGATAATGGTATGGATGAGATTTTCTAAGAATAACATATACATTAATTACTTTGTTGTTATTATAAGAAATAATAATATGCTCCAGTCGTCAGAGATGAAATAAACAAACATTTCTGTTTGTTTATTTCAGACACTTCAAGAAGACTTTTTTAAGTTTTAATGAGCAGATCTTCTTTTTCCTCGAAGTAAATTCCTTAAATAAAAAAAAAATCACAAAGTAATTATCGATAGGTTCTGATTGCTACAAATATAGTCTTAAGAGATTTAGAATCTGTTATTTGAATCTGGTATTTGAAGTATTACGCATAAAATCTAGCAATACTATAGTATTCCATTGTCATAAATGATTAAAATTTAATAAAATAAAGGAAAGCTGAAATACAACAAATAAATAACATGTTAATGAATTTCCACATTAGAATTAAAATTTAAAACTTACTCTGATAAATAAGTCCATTAAATGCTTTCTTGAGTTGTAGTTTGGTATCAAAAACAACCATTTTTGAGCTTGTTGGCATTGCTTCATAACATGCATTAAATTGCATCAAATGAACATAATTCAAATTTGAATCCGGACTAATTTTCATATTTGAACCACCATACTGTGAAGTACCAATCATTGGTAAAGCATTAGTTTCTTCAGAAGGATGCCGTATTATTTTATCGGTTGGGCTAAACCTGAAAAATAATTTCATGTGATCTGAAAAAAAGGAAACATCAAATTTGAATCATATTATAGCTATGTTTTGATAGAAATTAAAATTCAAATTCAAATCCTCAATTCCCATTTATAGAATAATTTATTATTTATTAGATTTAGCTAATAACAAACCACACATTATCATAATACATGATTACCAACAGTTAAAACAAGGTAAAATAGTGAGAAATTATTTTTTTCATTACAGTATAAAAGATTTTAAAAAGTATTGGAAATAATGAAATATCATAAATTAAAGATTTTCATTCCTTATATCTTTTAGAAATTATAACATGGAGTTAAGTGATTACCTTTCTATATTTATTATAAACATGGAGTTAAGTGATTACCCTTCATATTCCTAAATTTTTCTTAATTCAAACATATTCTTATCAAAAAATTCGATCACTATCAAACGGCTTTATAATCATAAATATAAAATATTTAATTCTATTTAATAGTAATTGCTTATAAAATCAAAATAGATATACGATGAACAAACATACCATCGTTATTCTAGCAAACATAATATTCACAATATATCACGCTGTTCTAACAAATACGTAAAATTTATCAATTTTATACATCTATTACTTCTAACGACGATATATATATATATTGATTTATATATATATATAAATCAATATATTTTCTAAAATAATAAAAAGCAGTAGTCAATAACCATAAATTAGAACAGTAGAGAAAAAAGAATGTGCAATATTTTGTTTAAAGCACAATCAAATAAGCTAACATTTGATAAAAAATTCAGGTTAGCAATTTTAAACTTTGCTATTCATTTTAATTTCAGTAAAGAATTGCTAAAGTTATTCAGTTTTGAGATAGTTCTTAAATACATGCCTTTCATAAACTTAATGTAGATATTTTGTTGATATAATCCTTGGCTTTCTATCCAGAAAAAAAATTTCATTTAAAATTTCAAACTGAAATAATTTCAGAATGAATTAACTCCAATTACAAACATTCTAGAACTTTTTTTTTCCAAATTTTAAACGGAACTTATTAAAAGAAAAAAAGTTATATTCAATTACTGTAATTACTGATAATATAATTTGTATGATACCATGTCATCCAAATTTTTGAAAAACAAGAATGTGTGAAGTATTTCAGTACGATAGCCAAACAATAACAATTCGCGAAAATTAAAATAATATACAGAATAACAAAATTCTACACAAATGACAAATTCGCATTTGGATTTAAATAAATTTTAAGTAATTGCTGATTCCAAAAATTGCAAAATAAGAATATGAAAATATACAAAACATCTTTAATAAATTTTAAGCTGTCATCTGTCAAAATGCATACACTTACAAAATCCAATTGATAATAGAATTTCAAAATCGAATTTGTCATTTGTCAAAAATCTTAGACTTTCACAAGACGTTTATAAAAATTAGAAAATTGCACTGATCGAAAATAACATTCTAATTCAAAATTCGAAAATTATTTCAATTAATGATCCAAAAAGTTTCTGACTTATAATTAAAATTAATTTATGCCTCAGTCGATTGATAAATATTCATACAAATTTAACCGTATATTATAAAGCTTGAGTGATATAAGAATATGATAACTTGAAATAATAATATTTACTATTTTCTTACCATTACTATTCAGAAAAAATTATATGATAACAATTATAAAATAAATATTGCATGATGTCATAAATTAGCAGAGCTAGTAAGAATTAAGTTAGATAAATTAATTACATAAAAATCACAAAAAAAATTATTATCTGTTGTTATTATAATTTTATCATCATCATAATAATAAATACTACAATTATTTTTATTAAATACGGTAGCAAATTACGATAGTTTTATTACTAAAGTAATAACAATATCACGAAATTATAAATGAATGTAAAATTTAAAACAAAAAAACTATTTATAAATTTTTTCATTGCAATGTTTACTAAATACAATAATACGCAATCATACAATAAGACACAATCAAACTGCCACAAATATTATAGATAAATTCAAATTTGATAAGATATTCTAGATGAATTTAAATTTGATAAGATAAGCTTTGAATAAAATGCTCAAATTTGGTGCATTAATTTAAAACAACTAAATGCAAAACGTTTAAGAAAATAAAAAGTAATTATTTCAAGTAATTGCAATCTTTCAATTATCCTAAGTAATATCATTTTCTCTTGGAAATATTTTTCGTTTCATTATTTCCAGTGAAATAACTAATAGATGAAATATTCATTGAAACGAAAATGATCTCATCCAAGTTCCCTACTGTGTTTATTCTTAGTATTAAAAACATTCTCGGGAACAAAAATAAATATAATCTCGGTGTTAGCCTAATAAAAAATGGAAACAAAAAAGGTAACATAATAATAGTGAGAGTTTCAGAAAGGTATAAATTATGCAAAAAATGACTATACTACATGACTTAATAGTTATAATTATTAATTAGAATAAAACGTCAAAAACTGAAATTACAAAATATTTAAATGTTGTCCAAATTTAGTGAAATTTTGTTTAACTGTTGAGAGAGAGCAATTTGCATTTTGAATAATTGATAATTTCAGGAAATTCGTTAACCAAATAGCCATTCATATTAATAGCGTATTATTAAATGGTCATTAGACAGGTACGATAATAAGAATTAAATGACCAGGTAAAACCAATAAAAACATAATTCGATCAATTTTCAAATTCAACACTGTCAACCATTTTCTACTAAACTACACATTAAAATTCGACAGAAAAAAAACGACAAAAATAATTAGTAAATACGTCTGTTTTATTCTATTCTATTCCAAATTAACATATTTTTCTAAATAATAGTATAACATATCCTTCTCAAAAGTTTTATTTCCTTATTCTTTCTACATTATATCATATGTTTAAACATATAGAAAAAAGCAAAAATATTCTTTTTTAATTTTATAAGATGTACATATATATATAAATAGCAAATATTTTTCATTTCTATACTATTAAATATTAATTTTTATTTTCCAAATAATACAACATATTCTGCCCAAAAGTTTTATGTATGCTTTTTTAGAATAGAGTAAAATAAAAAATGTTACATGGATATAATGATATATAGCAATGTAAAGTTATATTTTATCAAGTCGAGAATTCAGAATTATTATGGTAAAAGCAAGGCAGGACAAGAGAGGATAAGAGAAGAATGGACTTGAAACAAACGTAGTCGAGAGCGAACAGGTATATATATATAGATACATATTACTTCTATTCACTGGGAAAAAAAAAAGAAAACTTTTGCTCAATGCAAAAAATCAAGCAGCCTTGCTTATTGCTAAAAATCAAGCAGTCTAATACAACCACATACACAGGATAGAGTGAAGCAGATAGCATATAAATATAAATCATACCATTAATGGACTCAATGCAAATCAATCAATAATCAGTCATTTTAGCCTAAAAATATTTTCTTATATTTATATATATATATTACAATATGTTAGACAAAAATTATATATGGTATAAGTAATAATAATTAATAATAACAATAATTAATGGTAATAATAATAGCAATTAATAATTAATAATAATCACAATAATAATAATAATAATAATAATAATAATAATAAATAATAATAATAGTAATTGATAATAATAATAATAATAATAATAATAGTAATAGTAATAATGATAATAATAATAATATTAAATAGTAATAATAGTAATTGATAATAATAATAATAATAGTAATAATAATAGTCCTAACTCTTGCATACATAGCATATTATAAACACACATAATAAAATGATCATGTAAAAATGATTGAGTGAAAATAGGCGAAATTTTTCAAAAAAATGTTATAAGCATAATTTCTATCCTTTTTTTTTTCTCTCTCTCTCTCTTCCTTAGGGAATCTATTTTGCAGAGCCAAAAAATGAAGTTATTCCATTGCATAGGCTTACTCATTATCGCTTTATATTTCATTTTTTTTTGGACCAGTCAAATATTACCTATCTGCTAGAATTCTTAGTTCATTTATAAATAAGAGGGATAGATTCTGAAATCCGAAAAATCTTTATTCAACTCCACAAAACCCTATAAAATCATTATTAGATGGTAATGGAGGTAGTAAATGATACTCCTACTGTTTGATTGCACCCACTGTTGATTTGTTCGTTGGTGAAAAAATATGTGATCAGATAATGAAAACAGAATCGCTAGAAATCATATGATCCCTCTCCCTCTCTCTTTTCTCTACTTTTTTCCCTTTCACTCCGTCTCTTTCTCCCTCTTGTTACTTTATAACTCTTTCACATTCTTTACATTGATCGAATTTTCGATTTCAAAAAATATTCCACCTACTCTTTGTAAAAAAAATTCTATAGCTAAGTTTATGAAAAATGAAGATTATCATCCCTATCTCTTTTTAATTCAAAATCGATCATTTAGATTCCAAAAAAAATTACATTCCTGCATGGAATCTTAAATTCCATTTAAAAATTTCCCGAAAACTTGAAAAGTCGAATTTTTATTAATGTAAGAAACAGCTGAAAACAATTTCTTATTTTATTCTAATCATTTCAATTCTATTCTTCTGTTCTTTCGGAAAGTTCTAAGACTTTATTCTTTTGATAATATATAAATGATAAAGAAAGTGAAAAAATGACGAAATTTGATAATATTTCCTAATCGAATTAATATATTAATCTCTTATCATTTCCTTTTTTTCCAACAGACAATAAAAATAAGCGAATTTCAAATTTCTTTATAGAACAACTACACTATGCAATAATATAACAGAATATCAAATAGATGCAAAATTTGAAGGAAAAAAGTTTGGCAATTATTATTAAAACAAATTTCATATTTAAAACATAAGAAGTAAGAGATATTGCACGCATCATTGAAAAAAAAAGTTAGAAAAACTGCATAACTGATTATTATTTTCAATATAAAAATTAGCTTTCTGTCAAATATTAAGCTTCCTAAGCGGATTTTTCAGATGAACACTGCCAGTAAAATATTTCAAACAAATAATGAAAACAAAACTAATAATTAAAAAAAAGGCATATT
This sequence comes from Dirofilaria repens, assembly GCA_008729115.1. NCBI lineage: Eukaryota > Metazoa > Nematoda > Chromadorea > Rhabditida > Onchocercidae > Dirofilaria > Dirofilaria repens. The sequence continues at coordinate 29,139 of SNRZ01000235.1, read as the reverse complement.
TACCTCACAGAAGTTTTTCGAAGTTGAATTACAGTGACCCGCTCCGGTACTGATTTTGAAGTAACCGAACTGAAAATGAAATCATACAATCAAATAAATGATAACAAAAAAAGCATGCTAGTAATAATCATAATAATTATATAATACTGTGAAGTCAAAAAAATGAAAACAAATTAGTGTACAAATTAATATAACTAACTGATTTCCATTTCAACATCAGTTGATTTAACGATAAAATAAGTTGAAGGATAAAATGTGCAATACAGGACGATGAAGCATTACGAATTTTGCAAAAAGTTTTATAAGAAAAAAGGCTAAAATGCGATTAAAACTAATTGCTCTTCTTTTTTTTAACTGTGAATTAACATCCCAAGTTTGCTCACAGTGTGTTAAAATTTTAAAAATGAGCAAAATTTTGAAAAGAATTTTTAAAATTTCGAATAGATTGATTAGCAGATAAAATAATAATAATTTATTGATGTTATTCACAGCAGAAAAAAAAACACCTCAAGAGAAGCATTAGTACAGTTTATCATTTGAAATAATGAGCAAACAAATAATTTGATTATTAAGCAAGCAGACAAATAATGCAAGTATTAGACAAAAGGTAATCGATCTCGAGAATAAAAACAAACTAGTCAAACATATCTTATGCAGCATTTCATTTAGATTATATTAAACATTAAAAATCTTCACGGCAAGATTTATATATGCATATCAACTTTCACTTCATCATTTGTCATTTTATTACACACATTCACATCTTTTCCCAACACTATCAAACATTATTCGATTTTTAATGATACCTTTCATTACTATTAGTATCCTTCCGAAAAGCACTTAATTTTCGTCGCAGGGATCGTCCCATTGCGTTCGTCCATGTTCTCGAACCTGATGCTGCATTTTTCGTCCCATTATCATCTACTTCTTCACTGTTATGTTCTCCATCAAGTTCAATTTTCGTGAAACTTGCGCTCTTTCTAAAGTATAAAACGTTTGAAAAATATCTGTTCAGTTCAATCTCTTTCACATTTATTTGAATTCTTTTCTTTTTCCTTATCTATCTTCTATATCTCAATCTTTTTTTCTGAATCATTGCAGTAACACTAATGAATTGTCGTGTATTAAAGGATGTGGAAAATAAAAATTAAATCATAAATAAATTACTTTGCATAAAATATTCAAACTCTAACTTTGATTCTAAAGGTGATTATTATCAATAGTTTAACTCATTTGTATATTGCAGCTTCACTACTGGATAACTTATCAACATTGAAATATAATCCACAAACTTTAAAGCTATCCAAAAATCCAGTTTTTTATTAATACCGCAATATATTTCAATCGAAAGGAGGTATAATCAAAAGAATAAAATATGAAATAGGTCGTATAGCGATATCCTAAACTGAGCTTATTGGCAAATATTAATTATAACTGTCAATAAAGCTATATCAATTTTAGATTTGGGCCTAAATTAATCCCGTTTAATTTAACTTAATGATTTAAGGTTAGCTCAATATTAATGAGCATAATCAAATGATAGTTCACTGGATAATTATCATGATATCAATAATGAAATCATTCGTGTTGAATATTACTATATCTAAGAAATGACACACTGATAGCGATTCTCTTTTTATCAAATCACAATAAAAAAATCAAAAAAATCCGTTAGTGTCATTATTTGAAAGTATTATTTAACATGGTATTTCCTTAAAGAAAGTAACAAAATGTATTCGTCCAGAATTATTCCAATGGTGATATTATCAGCTAAAGATATCATATCAAACCTCATTCAAATTTTATCATCGAATAAAGAAAAAAAATCACGTATTATGAAAATTCTTCTCCATTAATATACAATCTTTGGTTATATCTTATAAATTAATGATGTCATAAGTTAATGACAATAAATGATCTAAACAAACCTTCGAAAAATTCGATGCTTCAATTGACCCATCGATGGACGACGATGCGTCATAATTCACCAATCGTTTGTAGATAACTGAATTTTCGTGGATGCAAAAGAAAAAAAATATCACTTTAAATCCTGCAAACTGTAAAAGTAAACAAATCTTGCTGATCACAAAATTCCATAACAATATGTCAACGGATTTCGTTGATCAAAGATTAAAATATAAATTGCCAATGCAAAATAATCCTCATGTTAAACATTGCTGGAAAATATGCAATATGCAATGATATGATAAAGCGCCACATTTTATACATTTGTGTAAAAAGAAAGAAACTAATAATGGAAATGGAAATGGAAGGAAATAAAAATAAAAATTGAAATAATCAAATAGTTTAATAGCTAATATTATTATTTTCTGGAAGCTTTTATCCATTATCCAGTATTTATCTTCAATGACCACATCCGATTGACATTCAACTATCAAATGCGATTAAACTATGAAAATTTTTAATTATTTTTAATTATATAGTTAAGAAGATTTAGCGGGGATGAAGAGGAAAAGAGAGAGATAAAGAGAGAGGGAGAGAGAGAAAGGAAAAAAAAGAATATTTGTATAAAAGTGTCTTCACGAAAAATTGACGTCTATGCATAATAGTTCAACGATTAAAATAAGACGAAGCATGTGCTATGAACAGATCATTCATTGTCTTTTTTTCATCTTTTTATCTTATCTTTTCAATTTACAAGTATCTTTTTCTTTTCCTCTCTCTTCTTTTTATTCAAATTTTTTAATATTTTTAAATGAATTTTAAATGAAAAAGAGAAAAGATTTACCATTCATTTCCCGTCTTTACTATTCCTTTTTTTCTTTTGCTCATTGATACTAAACAGTAATATTTTTATTGAAATAGCTATAAAAAAAAATTATCGATTATAGAAGAACACCTCACATTTGTTGTATTAGAAAAGAAAGAATGAATATAAAGACAAACAAATATTTTCCACCAATATTTTTTTCTCTTAAAATTTCTTATGAATAGTTATTCTTTTCTACTTCTTTTATTCTAATTTATCAATCCTATAGTCCTATTATAAAAAAGATAAAGACAATCAACAAGCTTATCTAGGCTATCTAGTATAATATAGTTGAAATGGAATAAAGCGATCAGTCTTCCAACAAGACTGATTACATTAACATTTCCATTCATTAAGGTTGCCATGAAAACAAGCCTAGTTAATCATTAATCGATAATAAGAATTTCCGGATTGCTTAATATCATTTCTTTTCCATTATCACCTTCTCTCTCTCGTTTTGTCTCTCTCTCCTCCCGTATCTGTTCAGCATAATTTTAATTTATCATGATCTAATCTTAATTTATCATAACTTGCGAACTCTTCGATATTATCCAAATATGATCAATTCATAATATGACAGCAACATCTCTCAAGCTGACATTCTTCAAAAGCAAAAATTAATCGAAAAATCAGAATAAATAAAAGAGATGAATAAAATAATAGGAACTTAAATAATAAATAATTTTAATAAAAACTCGAATAAATAATAGTAAATTTAAATAAGTAATAAAAAGAAGGATTAAATGATAAAAATGAATGTTACTTGTTGAATGACAAGAGCATGAAATTTACAAAGGCGCTAACTAACTGTTCATTACCAATGCTAACAAATTCCATGCAATCATATCAATCATTCATTCATTTAAGGCTCAATTGAAATGATGATTCATTTAGCAATAATAACAAATAAATATCATCATGTGATAAGGTAATTGATATTTTATTTTAATCAAATGAAATATGAATATTTATGCTAGCATCTCACTACTGCTTCCGCAATAATTGACAATATATTAGACTTTCAATTTATCATTTAGAGATTGCAAGCAACAAATGTAAAAATTTTGAGTTATAAATATTTTAAATTTAATAGTTTAAAATATTTTAATAGTTTAAAACACCTCATAGTTTAAAATATTCAATTTTAATTTACTGAGAGAAAATTTTAAATCATCTGTGATTGCTACATATATAGAAAGATTTAATTGTTCATATTTGAAGATTAACAATAAATTGTTCTTTGTTTCTCTTCCTTGTACTATCAATCATCATTTTTATATTCCTTATATTCATAAATAAATCTTAATAAATTGTTTACGAACTTGGACAATGAACCTGTGGCAAAATTCGACGCATAAGTAAGTATACGTACATTATTGGTAAAATTAAGTACAATATTTATATGCTAACATCTATATATATGTATAGCACATAAACGTACGTATATAAGCATGAGTCATATTTCTGCAAACAAATCTCGAGCAATTAATTCAAGAACTTGAACAATAAATCTATAGCTAAATCCCGTAATATTACTGATCAATGTAAGTAATATATATTTTTTACTTATATACAAACGTGCGTGTAACAGTTACGTAAGCGTGACACGAATAGATACACAAACACACACATATATATATGTATGAACAACATCACATTTCTCAAAAAAGTGCAACGAAAGAGTCCATCCGTTCGTTTTTTGAATCGTTACAGATCGAGAATCGGGAAGGGTATAGAGACTTTATTGTTGTTTTTTTTTTTCTCTCTCTCTCTCTCTCTAACGTCATCTTCCCTATGTTGTCTAATCTTCTACTCCATCGTTCATCTCATACTCTCCCAAATTATCATTCTTATCAATCATTACGATCTATTTCTTCATTCTACTTTTTTTAGCATCATTTTTTATGTACTCTCTGATAAATTTGTCTTTTCTTCTATCATACTTTCCTTAAAATTATAATACTATTATTTGACAAATCTTTATTTCTCTATTTAAAATATTCTCATTGCAATCATATAATATTGCTTTTTTCTTTAAACTATTTGGTATTATTTGAAAAATTATCATTTTTTAAATTATTAAACATATTTTTTAATTTTATCTATATCTGTCTTTATTTCTCCTTCTTTCTCTTTCCCCCTCTCTCTCTTGCTCTCTTTCCCTTCTCAAAATCTATAACAATTTTTTTCTTTCATTCTACTAAATGATAAATTGAAATAAGAATTAATCATTCGTTGAATTATATTTCCTAAAGGGTTTTTAAAAAAAATTCATGAAGTTAATAGCTTTGAAACAGATTTTCTTTTATTTCGTTCTGAAAAATTTCAAAAAAAAATTGAAATATTAATAAAAAGAAGGTAAGAAAGAAAGAAAGAAAAAAAGAAAAGAGAAAAGATTTAAAATAGAAAAGAGGAAAAGAAGATGAGAAAGGAAAGGACAAATGAAAATTCTTTCATTTTAAAAAAAGTTCAGTAAATAAATTAGTTGAAAAGTTCGTTACTTTAGTAATACAGAGACAAAAAGATGGAACGAACATACATCACTCTATAAACAAATGTTATGCTCTGTATGTATTCATCAGTAAAATCTATTTACTTTTCTTCTTTTTCTTTCAATTCAATTTTCATTTACAACTTTTCAGAAATTTCAACAGCGATGAAATTGAAACGAAAAGAAGAAAGAAATAGTAAAAAAAATTCAATACTGGATTTGAAACAGCAATACAGTATTTCTGAATTTGAGAATAGGAAAGACAAGAAAGAGAGAGAGAGAGAAAGAGAGTGAAAAAATAAACAAACAAGTGGAAAGGTTAGGTTAAAAGGGGAAACATTTATGGGAATAAAAAATGTAAATAAAAAAGTAAACCATTTTATAAAATGATTGAATCATTGAATTATTCATTTGATAAAAAAAAACCTTAATGATAAAAAGTTGATGAAATGAATTTTTGAAGAAAAGAATAAAATAAATAAACAAACTGAAAAAGCATTAACTTGGAAGAAGAAATATTATTGAAAAAATGTAGAAAAAAACATCATCGCTAAAATTTTAATACATCATAACTGATAAATTACTTAGGGAGAAAATATATAAAAGAAAAAATTGAAAAACGAGAAGTGAAAATAAAAAGGAATTTAACATCAAAAATTATTACAAAATTCTTTTTCAGCTGTTTACTACATATTTTCCTTTTAAAATTAATTTAGTTATTTTCAACAATAAAGAAATGATATTTATAAATATAAATATTAAAACGATTTCAAAAAATTTTTATGAAAGACCCAGCAATCATCATGATAGTATAAATTGACATTTGATCAGAACGATTCTAGCTTTTCCAACTTTCTTTACTCATCAGAATTTATCAATCGATATTATAAAAAAAAAAGCAAAATGATAAATTTAAATTGTACATTGTAGTATAAAATCAAAATTTTAATAAAATGATTAGTATGAAAAAAATATTTGCGCCAAAATTTAACAAATATTTATAAGCAAATTTTTCTAATTCTCAATTTCTCTCATTTTCATTTTTCAGATTTTTTATTTTGTTCTTTTTCCCGCATGTTTTCAGCACTAACAGCTGTTTAGTCAAACTTTTTATTAACAGAAAAAAAGAAAAATTTTGTAAAAAAAAAGTTAAAAAAGTATTGGATTATATGAAGCAAACTAATTAGTCGAAGATAGAATGTTTCTTAAATTTTTTAAAGTATCTTTTAACTTTCTTTTCATTTGTCATAATTGCACGAGCGAAATTTTTTTTTTAAATGAAAGAAGAGAGAGCTCAAATGTTAGAAAGAATTTAAAAATAAAACATAACAAATTCGAATTCGATAGACTTTTGAATTCATGGATTATTTTCTTGTTGTGAAAAAAATACGAAAAGAAAAAAAGTACATAAAGAATCTCTGATAATATTTACATTACTTATATAGTTGATATAGCTGATTATTTCATCAAATTATAAATTAAAAGTATTAACTTTATTTTAAATACAAATGAATTCAGCTATAAAAGGTAGAATACTTAGTAATTTTACTAAATTATTTACTTGGCAACGATGATAACTTTGTGCGAATTATGCTCATTAAATTATTTTAAATAATTGAAAATTGCAGGAAAAAAGAAAAAAAAAGAGAGCGAAAAAATAGCAGAAAAAATTTAAGATGAAATAATCTGATCAAACAACGAAACGAAAAAAAAAAAGTCTTTTTCATGATAAATTTGATCTTATCGATTTCACTGATTTGATAACATATCAAGATAGGAAACGAACAAAAAATGATGGAACGTTTGTTATTTTTTTAAAGTTTTCGAATATAAGAGATAAATCGAAAATCAAATGTAAAGCTGATTTTTTAAACAAAAGATTTGAAGATGAAAATATCTACACTTCCCTTCACTTCTTTTTCATCACAAATACGATAGATTATAATCACTGATGCGTACAGGGATAATTGATAAGTGATAAAGATTTACTGATCGATAAAGAAAAAAAAAAATTCTTTCAATGATATGATATGTCGTTTGCAATACGTGTTTAACGAAAATATGAAAAAAACCAAATTTCATGTCATTTAATTAAATAATATCAAATGTGAAGAATGACTAGTATCACATTCTATTGGAGCATGATTCGCATTTCATTTTTTTTTGAAACAATGATATAAGATAGGAAGAAAAAAGAAGAAACTTATATCATATATTGATTGGGAACAATATTAAATATCATACACTGATATACTGGAAGGAATATTAAAAATCATGTAGAAATTGAAACAGCCTTAGATAATACCATATACTAATTAAAGGATAAATTTATAAAATGTAATTATTGTCATATCGTTATAATTTAAATGATTTGCTGATGGTTAAATAACATTAAAAATCATGTAGAAATTGAAATAGTAAATTAAATGCCATGTAATAATATATTATATATGAATTGAAAAAGGAAACAGTATTAAGTATCGTATTCCAATATATCACATGTAAAGAATATTAAATGCATGAATTTATGAATAAAATATAATTATTGCCATATGCCACTGTGTGATTAAAGAAAATTAAGAAGTTAAAAGAATTAGTTAATGCTTTGCAAAAGTAAAGAATAAATATTTTAAAATACGATATTATAAGAAATTTAAAAATGAAGTAAAGAATACTGTGTAATATATTCTTATTATTAAATACTTTACCAAAACAGATATGATTTTTTAGAATTAAATATACAAATTTAGTAAACAAAAATTTAATAATTTTATAATAAATTTAGTACATTAGGCTTACTTATTAGATTAATTTAATTAATAAATTTAATTATTTATTTTACTAAATCATTGAAATTTAGCAATATAATTTAGCAAGAAAATAAATCGGTGATTTAATAAAAAAAAACGCAAATTTAGCAAATATTTCTTCTAACTTTCTAAAAAATAAAAAAAAAAAAAAAAATTTAAACGATTTTAATAATAGCACAGTTCACGTAATAATGCAATACCGTGCTGCAGAATAACATTGCAGGATATATATAATGTAATGCAAAAAAACTTGCATAATATGCATGCAATTGCTATAGAATCATCTTCTTCTCAACGATAATCTTAGTGATAAAAACAAAGATAATGGAGAAAAGGAATGGCTTTGCAAGATAAAGTCCTATATAAGAGAAATGTTTGTGAAATGGGATGCTTGCTCGACGATCGATAATGAAATGAAATAAAATTCAAAAGTAGGAAGATAGATAGAGGAAAAATGCAGAGGATATTGATAAATTGAAATGAACATCAATCGGATAATTAAATTACAATTACTTCTTGTATAAATAAATTTCAGCTAATTTTTTTCCTAATTAAATAATTTTAATAATTAGTTGGGATGCATTTGCATGGTTTTTAATAAAAACTAATTTTGTGAAATAAAATATGAAATGTTTTTGTGAATGAAATTATCTTTTATAATAACAATTTAAATTTTTTTAAGAAAAAATTACAACATATAATAAATTTAAATAATTCGTCTTGAATTTTCTAACAAACAGATACTTGAATTTCTTGTAATAAATTTAGACATTTATTTTAAAAGTTTGCAGTAAACTTTTATTCAGCAATTTTATAAAACTATTTTTGATAGTAAAAACCAAATCTTCACTATATCAGTGTAAAATGCCAGATATAAATTGTCAGTTATTCCGTTATTTAATATATTTTCTATTATTCGTTTAAACAAGAATATGGGGAACATAAAAAGTAAATAGCCTAGAAATATTTAAATAAGGGGGAAAAAAGAATACAATTCACAAATAAATAAATATTGAGTGATAGCAGTTAACTGATGATAAAAATACGATCAAGCGAGCTAAGCAAAAGTAAACATGATTGGTTAGCTGGTAAAGATGAGCTGTCGCCAATGGAATCAAAGGGTCAATTAATAAATTATTTATCATTCCTTCAATACCAACCATATAAACTAACAGATCAATGTTGCCAAGAGCAATGAGCTATGATCGTTTATAAGATAGTTGGAGAATTATTCAATCAATGCGATCGATCTTGGATCTATTTCAATGCAAAAAGGAGGAATAATCAAATGTGTAATATTGAGGGACCTCATCGATAGAATCAATTAAAATTATTTGCAATAAGAGTTAACTTTCATAGATTCTTTTCGTTAATAAAATTTCTGCTTTAAACGATTTGATCATTTTTCAATCAATGGTGTTGTCAGTTGAAAATTTTCAACATATTAGAAAATTTCGATATATCTGTTTTAATATGAATCTCAATTTGCAAAAACTGTGAATCTGATTATGGAAAGAGTAATGACGGATTCTTGATGAGATCAAAGAACTAAATTTGATACGATCTGAGAGGAAACATTTTTCAGATTAAAAGTAAGAATGCTCGAAGAAAAAGTAAACAATCTTGAGATTCATATTAAAAGAGTTTTTTTTTCTCTCAGATATTAAAGATAGGGCCAGATTTTATGCAAAAAATTCTATTAAATCGAGGGAATAAAAAAGAAGACGAATAAAGTGTAAATGATAATAGAAGATGGCAAGGGAATATCAAAATTACCGCTCTTGAAGATTTATGGAAAGAGAAGATGTGAAATTGCAACTCATTCTTTGAAGATAAGAATTGACAAAGAGACTAATGATAAAATGGCCAACGCATTAACAAAACAAGTGCTAAAGCTCAAGAGAGCCAAAGCTATTTGAATCGACTTTTTCCTTTTTTTTAAAGCCAATTTAAATAGTCTCATCTGTTTCCAATATTATTTTTGACTATGTTCATTTATCGAGACAAATTTTTGAAACAGTTTTATAAGACGGCACAATGATCAGAATCTTCTAGATTACTTAAACATTTGAAAACATTATTTTTTCCTATTTGGTTTCTAAAACGAATTAGGGCAGTCGTTTGGGAAGAATAATCAAGTGAAATGAAGAAAAAATTAATTCATATCCATGCCTCAAGTATCGCTAAATTCGAGAGTGGAGTAATGCAGTAATTGACGATTTCTGATGACGTTGAAAAAAAAGGTCTCTAAATTCGGTGTTGCCTACTGTAGGTTAAATTATGCATAGCGAAATTGTCAATTTAAAAAAAAAATTTGTCTATCTTTTTAATTTACCAATGCCTTAGCATAGCTATACAATGTAAGGGATCAAAGGTCATAACAATATTTCAATAGCATCATGATATATGCAAAATATATGATAGTATCAGGTCTAAATTAAATCAAGACCAAAGATATTTTATGCTTATTATCACAGAGATCACTACTGACAACGATTATTATATTAATTTATGTAAAGTAGCAAATGCAATATTTATAATATGTATGTTTTAATTATTTCCGTGCAATTATGAATTTATCATGCAAGTATGAAGATGTCGTGGAGTAGTGAAGATATCGTGCAATCGTGGCTATAAGGTGCAATAATTGAATTGTGCAATGATGGACGTGTCGTGCAATTAATGATATATCGTGCAGAGAGGTCGATATATTGCTTAGCTATGGATTGCAAAAAATATTATAATTTGTCTTTGTTTGATGATTATTTAAAGGAAGAAGAATCAGAAGGAGGAATTGAGGATATTTGCATAGACAGCGCAAACAAGCCTGACAATAATGAATAATATACAATAGCGAAAGCGAAACGAAGGAAATAAAAGAGCATTCTGCTCTTGTGCTCAGAAATTACGACAATAAATTTAGAAAGGCCTAAGATCATTCTCGACTAAAATCATTCATTTCAAAACAAGTAATGAATAGGTTAAACCTGTAAGAAATAAGTTATAAAATAATTCTATTCGATAACAAAATATCATTCTGTAAAAGTGCAAAATTAAAATCAGCAATTAAAAAGAAATTGTTGAAATTGAAAATATCGCAATAGAATATTGAGATCAGCAGACTGCAAGTAGTTGATATAAATTATCAGAATGTTACTAATTATAGTGAAATAAATACTTGTTTACAAAGCGGACGTTGAAATTTATCAGCTGCATTTTTAATCAATATCGAAGATAATTATGATATATGATTTCTCATCCAGGGGAAGTACTGGTTATGAATCAACAGGAAAACTCATCAAACACTGGGAGGGAATTATTAAACGTGTTAATTGCTGTTCTAAAGACGTAAGAATGTTTGCGAAGCGGACGTGACACAGGAAGACGAATTTGAACCCTAAAATTTTATCGCAAGTCGCACGTCGCATTAAATGAAGTTGTGCACAGTGATAAATCTAAAATTTGTATCAGCAAAGATATTGAAAAGTAAAAGTGAAAGAAATGAGGGAAAAACGAATTGCAATGGTAAAGTTGTAATTTTACCTGTGATCAATAATCACAGTTGGGATCAGTTAAATAGTTCAATCGAGAAAATAGGAAATAGTATTAAGGAATGTGAGAATAATGTATGAAAAGGTAATGAAAGGACTAAGATACGAAATGCCTTATTTTATCGAGAATGAAAGAGGCCATTAAAAGACACGTAGAGCAAACAAGGTCAAAAGAGCGACAGGCTATATAATGATTGATGTAATCCTTCTGAAAGCTTTCTGTCTCGAAATGTTCGCTGCATCTAGTCGAGAGTGTAATAGTCGAGAGTGTAGAAGTACCTGGAAATTAGAAGTCAAATTTCTCTCTATCTGTAATGTAAAATATAAATTGCCCATTTCTATTACTATTAATAATTTTGCATAAAAAATAAAAATCCAATAAAATATTGAAGCAATTGAAGCGAAAGTTAGTTTAAGACAGTAAGAAATATAAACAAATAAAATAATGGCAGTTGCCGAGTAAAGAGAGAGAGAAAGAGACAGAGAGAGAGGGAGGGAGGGAGAGAGAGAGATGCGATTGTTAAGCGATATAACAAAATAAACAAAGGTCAAATTGGTATGAAGGAATGATGGCCGATGGACGGGGTCATTATTATTTTTCATTATTCCAATAGTAGCAGCAACAGCAACAGCAAACAGAACAAGGTTCCAGGGTGCATGGAACTATGATCATTAATAAGGTAATTAGAAAATTATTCATTAATCCGAATTGGTCAGATTGGATTATATCTCAAAAAAAAAGTGATATGTGATATAGAGGAAATTCATCGATAAGATCAATCAAAATCGAGAATGCAATAATAAATATCTAATCCTTCCTGATAATATATAAGATAACAATTGAATAATACTATAACAAAGAATAATGATTCTTGAATATTCATCAAAAAATACTTATTCAGAAAACTTACCATTAAGGATTCTATGATCGGATTAGGATTGCCCATTTATCATGAATTCATATATTTTTTATTTACCATAATATAATAAAGAATTGAAAAAGATTGTAGAAATGATCTTTTTTATCAATCAAATCATTTAATTTAAAGTTGTCGCATTATAAATATATTTACAGATGTAATATAGTGATAATAAGGAAAGATAACGATAATGGTCGATGTAATCCAGTGATAGAGTAAAATCTTACTCATTATTTTTCTTAATAGATCAACAAGACAAGAACAACCAGATCATTATTATTAATTGCAATTTCTTGGAATTATCAATTATCTTTTGCACTTATCATCGTTCCAATTTTCATGGATCATTCTAATGTAGGATAATTGTATTCTAAAAAAGCAGAAATTTGTTGTAAATTTTTATAAAATTAACAATTGCTTCTTGTGATACTAAAGTTTCACTTTAAAAAATCATGATAATAAATCATTGAACATTTTATCATATTCAAAGTCTTTTGCAAATATCCAAAAATTTTATTACAGTAATTCCTAAAAATTTTCACTGCTACGAAATAATTCAATTTAGTTTTTTGGAATATTTACATAATTTCAGTATGATACATCAAGAGCATAAAAAAGATTGCCATAGACAAATTAGAAATTAAGTAATCGAAGTGATAATTAATTACTCCTTGGGATTAACTATGATGAAAATTTTCCCTCTTTTCGTCTAAATTTTTCCATCCGATCTGATATGTTTTTTTATTTTATTTTTTAATTACTTCTGATAATTTCTTTTTAAGCAGTCTATATTTCTTTTCATTTACTTTTTTCTGTCAGTTATGCAAAAAAAAGTCTTTTAATAATATCTCAAAGATGAATACATTATGCATAGCTAATTTTCTTGAAAAATTTACATACATAAATTAAAAAGTTGGCGATGGCGCCAGCGGAAAAAAGTTGGCGGTGGCACTAGCAGAAAATGTCGACGATGGCGCTAGCGGAGAAAAGTTGGCGATGATGCTAGCGGAAAAGTCTACAATTGCGTAAGCGGAAAAAAGTTGCCGATAGCGCTAGCAATATTATGCGAAGTCTTGAAAATATTTCAAATAAGTAAAAAGCTTTGCTTCTGTTTGCTGAATAATACCGTACAGTTGCAACAAATAAAAAATTTCAATTGGGTGATAAATTGATTTGTCAATAAGCTAGAAAGAATTGATTTGTCAATTCAGTCAAATTTTTATCATTTTTTCCAAAAATTCGCGAGATATTTTCAAAAATTCAAATAAATGAGGATGAGAAAGAATGGACAAGATAATGGTGTTAATAGATGGAATGATAATGATGATGATGATAATAATAGTAATGATAATTTATATGGAATAAAATTTTAAAACAAACGTTTCGAATTACGAAGTAATTGATAAGAAATAAGCTAAACAATCAAATCTACTGAACCAAATTTTCCTTTGCACAGTTTTTAAGTTTTATTTTAATCTCAAAAATTTGTAATAGATAGAGTATTTCAAAGATTTATCTTCTTCATGAAATAATTCATTATCTGAAAGGTCATCATTTGACCGAATATGCCGACAAAAAGTAATTTCAATGTGCAGTCGTTCTGTGATAAATGATATCTCTCAAAAGCATTTATCATCCATGCAATTCATACTCATAAACACATATTTAATTGTAATTTATTCGAAAGAAATATTTTGATATTCCTATTTCTCTCATGAAATGAACAGATAATATGTACATAAAACCTAAAATGATAAATCATTTAAGGGACCGACTCAATTAAATGAAGTCAATTTAACGATCAATTTAACCCATTTTATTCAAATATTTCATAAATATATTCATTCATTCGAAAATGACATTTGTAATACACGTCGTAATGACTTACTTTTTGACGTATTCATTCGAAAATGACATTTGTAATACACGTCGTAATGACTTACTTTTTGACGTATTCATTCAAAAATGACATTTGTAATACACGTCGTAATGACTTACTTTTTGACGTATTCATTCAAAAATGACATTTGTAATACACGTCGTAATGACTTACTTTTTGACGTATTCATTCAAAAATGACATTTGTAATACACGTCGTAATGACTTACTTTTTGACGTATTCATTCAAAAATGACATTTGTAATACACGTCGTAATGACTTACTTTTTGACGTTTAAAAATTTCGAAAACTATAAATTTTATTTGAGCAATTACTATTAAATTTCGCAAAAGATTGATTAAAATACATTTGCGATGCTTTTCCAAATGTTTCCAAATTTCCAAATGTTTATCATTAGTATTTAATCATAATATTGTGTTTATCATTTACGAATATTTAATCGTAATATTTATGCTTATCATTTTACAGAAAAAAATTTCCAAATGTTTATCATTAGTATTTAATCATAATATTGTGTTTATCATTTACGAATATTAATCGTAATATTTATGCTTATCATTTTACAGAAAAAAATTTCCAAATGTTTATCATTTATTTAAAAGAAAATCAAAAAAAAGGATTTCTTTTATTTTTTCAAAATTTAGGAAAAACATTTAAATATATAAGTGAAGATGAAATAAAAATAGTAATAAATGATGCAAAATATAAACGATTATATTTGGAATTAGCACAATATTATGATTAAATACTAATGATAAACATTTGGAAATTTTTTTCTGTAAAATGATAAGCATAAATATTACGATTAAATATTCGTAAATGACAAACACAATATTATGATTAAATACTAATGATAAACATTTGAAAATTTTTTTCTGTAAAATGACAAGCATAAATATTACGATTAAATATTCGTAAATGACAAACACAATATTATGATTAAATACTATAAATTTTTGTTAAATTATTTGAATTTAAATAAATGATATAAGAAAAGATATATTTAAAATTAGAATTCGAAAATAGATATTATTTTAACAAATTGTCCATTTTCAAAGTTAAAAAGTAAAATTTGATATTATAAGTATTAAATTTCATTTTTTAGAAATTTCAAAGATTTTTTACATACTGTTTAATATAATTTATTTCTGCTTCGATTTTTAAAAGTTTCTAAATTCTAAATTAATAGAATTGAAATGAATAACTGAAAATATTATATGAGAAATAGAAAAATGAAATTAATAAGTAATGGGCAAAAAAATTTATTAATTTTTCAATTTTTTTTATATTATTTAAAAATCAATCATTTTGTTAAAATAAGTTATTTTGAAAATGAAACAGAGCATTATTATTTAATCATAGATTAGTCAAATGATTAAATTATTTAACTAAATTATTTCTAAATTATTTCGAGAAAAAGCGAGAATGGGATGAGAGAGAAATTTTCAATAAATCTATTGATCGTTTTTTTGCGAATTAATTAAAATCATTTTTGTATCATTCAAATATCACATAATAATCTTTTTTATTAATTATGTTGAAAAGGAAAGTTTGATTTTTATATTTATTAAATCAAATATAATTAAATTAAACGCGTAGTGTCGTATCGGAATTTTATTAAATATTCAGTTATTATTATTATTAAAAATATACTTTAAATACAGTTGAATGAATTCCAGTCGTAATATATCAGAATTTGTTTTTTTTTTTTTTTTTTTTTTAATAAAATCGGAATATTTGTTCGTAAGAAAATCATTGTCAAAGATACTGTAAGAATTAGTAAAATTATTAAATTTTCTCTTTGTTTTACTTCAAGTTATTACTTTTCTATTTTTCTATTTCTCATATAATATTTTCAGTTATAAATAAATAAAATTAAATTCTAATAGTTCAATATTTCCCTTATCTGTCTATGATCGAAAAATGATAACATCTTGTTGACACAATTTTGAGAGTTTGAAATTTTATCAGAAATTTGGTAATAATACAAAATTAATTACTTCATAATACCTAAAATCAAACATTTTAATTCATCTTAAAGAATGCTTTTTGTATTTCTTTTTGATACTTATTTATCTTATAATCGAATTAATCGAAATAGTTTCGTTAAATAATAGAATTAGTCAAAGTAGTATTATCAAATAATCGAATTAATCAAAGTAATATTATCAAATAATCGAATTAATCAAAGTAATATTACCAAATAATCGAATCAATCGAATTAGTATTATCAAATAAATGTTAGTGAAAAAATAAAGGCACAAGGAATTAAGAGTTCGAAAAAAAAAATTATAGATACGAATTTGCTATTTGTATTTATTTATTCATGGATGAAAGTATTAGCTTTACAACTTCCTCTTCTTTTATTCATAAAAAAAACAGGCCATCGTATTCATTATTCAAAAAATGAAATGAATAAATTGAATACACACAGCTGCTGTATTAATTCGATTTCGAATATCGAATGATTATCGTAAACATATTTTATTAATCATGCGATCATCTATATCTCGAGATATTTCTTATCTTATCAGAATAGATAATTTTTTTATCATTGATGTCATATATACAAATTAGCTGTGTAATTAATCGAATCATTGCGTAGTAATTAAATTCATAAACTATTGGTCAATATTTCTATCAAATAATCGATTAATCGAATTAATATTATCAAATATTTTTTAGTGAAAAAATAAAGGCAGAAGACAGAAGAAAGAAAAATTATAAATACGAATTTGCTATTTGTATTTATTCATATATTCGTGAAAATATTAGCTTTACATCTCGAAATATCCCTACCAAATAATCGAATTAATCGAAGATATACATTATATAATTAATATAATGCATATCTCGAGAGAAAAATCTCGAGATATTTTCTACCTATTCGTCTCGAAAAATCCAATTAAAATTGATAATATTTTTAAAAAAAAAATCAATTAATTTATATATTGTCCGAAATACGCGGTCTACAGTCCGAAAATAATATTAAGAGATTATTTTTGGATCACATATGTACAAATGTATTATTTAGTGAATTAATTGATTGAAATTTTAAAGACACTAATTAACCAACTAATTAATTACACTTTTTTGCATCATATATAGATTAATTCCTTTCATGTAGTTAATATAGCTGTGTAATTTAGTCTATAAATACAATGATCAATCTTTTTGTCATATATATATATATATCGAAATATTTTCTAGCTATCTGAGAAATCTAATCAAAATCGATGGTTTTTTTGACGGATATCATGACATTAATTAATTGATTAATTAAGTAATTAATTAATTAGTTAAATGAGTTCTTTAAAATTATATATGCAGATCAATTCCTGCTATATAATTAACATAATTACATAATTTAATATAGTTGTATTGTAATAATTTTCATTATATAATTTAATAAAATTGGTAACTAATTCTTGTTACAATTTCATAAAAATATTCCAATAAATTTTATTTAAATATTATATATGAAATTGGAATTTCGCTTGTTTTTATAACGTTATAACCTATATTAGCTTAATTATTAAAAAGGAAAATAATTGTTTAACCAACATATCTTATCATTATCATATCAGTGATATAATTTCTTTTAAATATTTCGATAATCTTTATTAATACTCAATTCCCACCTATGAAATAAATAAATTATTCATATATATTATTCATTCTCTAATTATCCTGCTATGAAAAGTTTATTTTCTAAATATTAAAGTATTTTAGGTTCATTCGGCCATCTCAAGATTAACCCAGTGCTACATTCTCGACTATTTTCTCGACAATTTAATCATTTGCATCCATTAAACATAAAATATATTGTTAAATTTGCATAAATCGTAGAGAAATTTCTAAGCAAGCGATGAGTAATGAATGTGATGGAAGAATGCATGACCCAGAATGCTATGTTATAAATTTAATGTTTACAACTTTAGCATAAATATGCATATTTGATTATGCACAATTAACATAATAATAAGAGATATATTTGCTTGCAATATACATTAATACTTACAAATAGTAATAATATTAAGCCAATCTATGACTTACTTCATAATAGTAGTAATAATATAATTTTTCGTTATGCAAACCTGTTGACCTATATATTTATTAGGTTGTAAAAAGGAAGTTGAAATATGGTAATCTATTACTTTTATGATATTTTACTTCTCGATCATCATTCCTCCAATTAATTGTCATCTGTCGTTGTCAATCATATGTTCAAGACTTCATGTTCTTAGATGTCAGTGATATATTTTATCATTAAAAAATTACATTTAATATTGCTCCCATGATTAATTCGAAATATATCATTACAAGCCAACTGTTAATGCTATTGTTATTGTTGTTACTATTATTGTTTTAATAGTTATTGCCATTGTTATCGATAAAAATAACGGGTATTATCATGATATAGTCACATTTAATATCAGTCCTATGATTTATTCAAAATATTTCATTGATAATAAGCTATCACTATTGCTGTTGTTGTTATCATCGTTGGTTATTGTTTCAATGATTACTGCTATAGTAGTTTGTGTTATTGTTATTATTATCATTACCAATAACGGATAGTGTTTCCATGCTTGAATAATTTTGTCGAATTAATTTTTTTCCCTTTAAAAAATCGATTAAGTATTTTCAGCGAGGATTTGATGAGGAGGCATTGATATAACAATGAATTGATGGTCAACGAGAAGAGTAAAAAAAAAGAAGACAAAAGGTGAGAAGAAGAAAATAAAAGAAGGACAGGTGAATGAATTGTTACCGATGAAATCCAAACATATTACTTACTTGTCAGGCTTAATAACACTCTAGGCTCAGATATTTTCTCCCCTTAATATTTCTTACTCTTGACAATATTTTCATCCGTTCATTTAATATTATTGCTATTGTTCTTGATGTTGTTATTCTGTTATTGCTTTTTGTTACTGTTTATTGTCTAGGCTATTTTTTGTTCTTGCAATTAAAAATGATCAGCAACAATAAACCCTCACTAATTAAACGGTTTATTTTTTTATTTATTATTTGTCTCGAGAATTCTCGAAACTGGATGAGACGAAGTTCTTTCCAGCTACTGCAAAATCGTTAAAATATTCCTAATTTTTTTTTTTCTAATTCCCACGAGAGGTTTATCTTCTACAATTGTTTCGATGTTATTCGATATTTGTCTGAATGGTTTCCAGATGTTTTACCAAATTTTTTTTTTGATGTATATACTAAAAATATTTCATACTACTATCAATGTTTACACATAAAATCTTTCTTCTCATTACTGTGTAATTTGAATATTCAAATTTGAGTATTGTGCGATTTTATTTACAGTATTTAATTTGAAACACGTACATTATAAATGCCACTGCATGTTTTTTGTTTCTCGTAGTTAATTGCAAGTATTTAATGCGGCTATCATGTCACTTTTTGCTTTTATCACTTAATTTCAAATGTTCAAATTTAATTATCGTATGATTTTAATATTCGAATCTGTCTATATATCCAAATCTGATTATTATGATAATCTTTTCATTGCTTTACTTCCTAATTTATTTCGATCATTTTTATCCGAAATATAATTTTAGATCATTTCTCTTTTGATAAAAATTATTAGACTTTTTTCATAAATGAAATAATTAAATTATATTATTGTAATATTTGTGACTGAATAACTGAATTGTTAATATTTTTAATTTATTTGTCAAATATTTCATTTCAAAAAAAAAATTCTTTTTTGAAGTTTTATTGCTATTATTGTAACGGAAGAGAAATGAAATACTTGAAAATTAAATTGGCCATTATTCAAATTGACCTATTTTCTATTCTACAAATAAACAAAAAAAAAAATTGTAAATTTTATTTTAAAATAAGATATTAAAAGAGTGGAATTCATTATGCGTAATTATTTTTTGTTAGCAAAAATTATTAACTATTATTTGGCCAAGAATAGTATAATTTATTTAACACGGAAATTTGCAAATTATTTTTTTAAATTTTCCATAATACTTTGCTCTTTTTTATTCAAAACAAATAAAATGAAAATGACCTTAAAATGACCACTGAATGACCGGTAAAGAATAAAAATAGCATAAATTTCACTTTGCGAAGTATTTTCAATCGAGAATAAAATTGGATTCTTAAATTGCTGTAGTTGTATATCCAATCACGAATTTACATATTTAACTTGTATTATCTGCTCTATCACTCTTCCCAATGCTTTAAATTATTTTAAATTTAAAATTAGCTATAGATGAATTTTTAAGCATTTTAAATCAACCACACAACTTGATGATATCATTTTTCATTTCGCATTTATTTCACTATTCAATAATATTCTCAATTCTTATTCATTCTTAAGACAAATTTTATTTCTTTCATTCCTTCCTTTTTGTTTATTCAAAATTGGAATTAAAATTTTTTAGATTGAATTTAAGTTTCATTACTCATCGCATTGAAGAAAAAACATAAAAACATTTAATTCTTCTGATGATTTTTAAGCCAATTATTTCTAGAAATTTTAGAAATCAAGATTCTTTCGAAACTAAAAAACTTTTTTTCAAAAATTTTATTTTCTCATTTTCTACAAAAATAATTTCCCGAATTTAAAATAATAATTTTAATCTTTTTATATAAGTGATAAGATATCATTCTTGTTCACTTTTCAACTTTGAAGTCGCTTATCAGTTTTTTAAAAGCAATTTTAATTACCGCTCATCCATTCTATTAATAATTCCGATATCGTTACACAAATGATAAGATAAGTGATAAGATGTCATTTCTGTTCAATGATCGATTCTGAAGTTTATTTATTAATTTTTTAAATTAATTTCAAGTATTATTCTTTCTTTCATTCTATTAATTTTAAAACAAAAGAAAAAAGAAATTAAAAAGATAGTTATAGGGAAGAAATTTTGAATATTAATTCTGAGAGAAACAAAAAAATAATTTTAAAAGCTTTCCTTCTAACGAACTGATTGATCAAAAATGATAGAAAGATTGAATGGAAATGGAACAACGATAGCTTAGTAAAATTGGCAACAAATAATAATAGCACAATAGACAAACAACATTTGCTGGTTTGGTCTGTTTCATCCCATTTTTGCATTTTCTCTCATCTCAATCTGCTCTTAACAGTTGCATCAAAAAATTTGTTTTTATCATTCATCACATCCTGTCATGTACTATCAGCATTCTATTTGATGTATTACATTTCAGGTTACTAAAACCACATCCTCGTTTCATTCAAATTCATTGCAAGATAACGAAACGTGATCTAAGCTGTAATTTGATCTATGTTACAATGACAAACGGACGATATGCTATACAATAGAAGTAATGATGAGATATATCAATTTTACACTATATTTTTAAAACTTGTATTGTCAAATTTCCTTTCTGCATGTCTTTGTCTTTCTCCTTTTTTCTTTTCCACTCTTCCTCTGTCTCTATCTCTCTTTTTATTATTTAAAAATATATAATTTTAGTAAATTATAGAAAATGGAAAATTGGAAATGACATTATGGAGGAAATTAATTCAAAATGAATGTTAAAATATTACTTCAAAGGTAAATTTTCATTTTAGTTTTTTGTATTATTATTAAATTTATACTATTTCAAACTAATCATGATATGATTAATTAATATAAATTCGAAATATTCAGATATTTTAGTATAACATGAGAATACTTAAATACTTAATTCGATTTTTTTTAAAGACAAGAAAAATAATACAAATATGAATTATTTCGATATTTTAGTATAGCTCGAGAATATATTTGAATCTTGAAGTATGTAATTTGTATTTTCACGAAAAAATGAGAGGAAACTTTTGAAATTTTAAAGGAAAAAAATCTAAAACTATGGATTAGTATTTTATAAGGAAAATACGAAAATCATTCCTTTGCAACAAAATAGATGGGAAAGAAAAAAAGTTTATTTAAATGACTTCAGAGTTCTTTTTTTAACAGATAGTTTTTTAGCAATAGAGAAAGGAATATTATGAAAACAAGAGAGAGAGAGGGAGAGAAAGAGAGAGGGAGAGTCTTTTTGAAGTAAATGATGAGTTTTAAAATTTGAACATCAGAGAGAAGCATAGAGCTATTTGAAATGTGTAAAATAGAAAAGCAAACTTTACGCTTTCATTCTTTTAATCCTTCCATTAACGAAAAATATATATTTTCTCAGAAATCCTTTACACACTTAAAATAGTTATTTGATAATTCATTTCCTTTTTTCGACTCTTTCAAAAAGCTTTTGTTTATTGTTGTTTAAAAAAAAGTAATTCTCGAATTCTTGAATTGCTTTTTATTTGAGTATATACATTTTCCTCGAGAATTTAATAACAAAATAAAAAAGAACAAAAAATAAGTTATCCAAAATTATTAAAATAATTTTTTGATAACATAATTTTAACATTTATACCACAAAATTATTTAAGATATTCAATAAATTATATTTATAAATTTTGCAAATTTTTCGATAAAATTTAATTGTTATTGGATGAATAATTTTGTAAATTAAATTAAAATTATTTGTTTTTAAAGAAAAAATAAGAATTTCTAAAATTTTCGATGAATTTTTTGAACATTTAGCGTAATCACATAACTATTCTCTTTCTTTATTAAAATTTACAAATTCTGAATTTTTATTATAAATTTTACGTACATTTTATGGTTTAAAGGAATTTTTGATTTTTCGATTTTTTACTCTGATAATATATCAGAACTATCATAAATTAAATATACAAATTATATTGGAAATTTATCGTTTATTTTTCAGATTACAAAACGATTTCTTATATTTTCGATAATTAAAAGAAGATTTAATGAAAAAAGAAAAATTTGATCTTATCAATTATGAATCATCAAAAAATTTACGTCGATCGCTGTCGTTGTATGATGATGATTTGTCGAGAATGGAGTATTGTAATCATACGGCAACCGCTTCTACATCACTTAGTACCGCATCTGTTCCGCAAAATTCGATTCAATCCGCACTAGATATTCAGAATTACGCTGCAGAATCATTATCATTTGACACACAAAGTGGTAAAAATAAATGCAAAACTTTTTCGTAGAAATTTTTACAAAATAAAATAATTTTTTTGAAATTCTCCTTTATAGTAAATGTATTATAACTGTTGATAAATAATCAATCAATCAGTTAATCTTTTATTCTTTTCTTTTATAATTTTAGATTTTAAGAACTGATAAAATCTATTTGTAATTCTTAATTTGAATTACTTTATTTTTGCATTTCTAATAATAATTTTTATTATAAAAAGTAATGAAAAGAAAAAAACGAATAAGAAAAAGATTTTTTAATTATTAATAATACGTAACTCTTTAAAAAATTATTTATAAATTAAATAAACAAATGTTTAGTAAATGTAAACTAATTTTTGCTAATAAATAATTTTAGAAATTTATGTAAACAACAACAACAACAACAACAACAATAACAATAACAATAACAAATAAATGGAAATTCATATGAAAAATTTTAGCCGAACGTCATTGGTTATTATTGAATGGAAAAAATCAACAAAATTTTAACAGCTGCATAACAATGGAATGTAATTATGATTGGAAAAATATGGCAGCAAATGAACAAAAAATCTATCGCCATAATGATAATGATGATAATAATAATGATAATAATGATGCATTGTATCAAATGATCAATCAGAAATCAAATATGGGAATTTTAACGACAAAATCAAAAATGAAAATTTCATTGGCACAAAATAGTTCACTAATTCCACTGCTGATATGTATTGTACTGATATTTTTTATGGTGATAACAGTACTACTGATAATGGTGATATTTTTGAGTACACAGCGTACTATTGCCATGAGTAGATGGGATACTCCATTAAATGTTACGTTTACATATGCTGATCGAATATATCAAAATTTAGAAGAGGTTAATCATTTCTTTTTCTTAAATTTTTATATTAACGAATTTGATAAAGTATGAGAAAATTTGCAAACATAAATTGCTAACTAATTATTTCAAATTAATTAATTATGAACAGTTAGTGGCTATCAATAATTAGACATAAAAATTGATTTTTATGTCTAATTATTGATTTAATAATGTTTGGTATTGATATTGAAAAACGAGTTATCATCTGATAAATGGATGTTTAAGAATGATAAGTTCACTTATTTACATTTTGATTGATATTTTAAGGTATTGCGGATTTTTTTCTTTTTTAAAATTATTTATAAAATAGAAAAAAAAGAGCAACTTTTATTATTGCTTATCTATTACCTGTGATTTGTTATTGTTATCCTTTACTGATAACTGTTACTGATAACAAATAACTCCTACTCGTAATAGAAATAAATCTATTGGTTATGATAATCTGTTGTTTATAATGAGTGAAATAATAATACTAAAACATTTAAGATATAGAAAACGAAGAAAATTATAATTCCGTAACATTCCTATCCATTCACAAATATTAATTAATTAATTGAGAAATACTAATTAAAAATTACAAGTTAATGAAAAAATAATTAAGCCAATAATCATTTACACAAGAATATTGTTCAATTTTTGTATATCTATATTCATAACTATTTGTTATAATTAATTATTATGCTTTGATATCTTTTATCATCTATCTTATCATCTAATTAATTATTCATATTTCACTATTATTCTAAAAAATACCAAATATTAAAGAATATTGTGGAAATAAAAAATAATATTTCTTCGGACTTAATATTATTTAATTCACTTCCATTGTCATATATTCTTACTTAAATTGTTTTCTGCCAATTGAAATTAAACTTTTTTTTCGAATTAATCGTAATCGATCAAATTACGTTTTGGAAATAATTGTTATAGCAATTTTAGAATTAAAATTAAATTGTTTTTTCCTTTTCGCTGATATTTTAAATAAATTTTAAATCGATTATTACAGCAAATTCAAATTAGCCAACAATTGATGAATTCGTTTAATGCTGGAAATATTAAAAAAAACATTAAATGGTTATCCGATAAGATACATGTTGCGGGCACTGAAGAAAATACCGAACTTATGAGGAAAATTGCTGAAGAGGTGAGCAAGTTATGCAAATTTTTTACTTAACTTAGTATAAATTTTTAACTGAGGTACAATTAGTGATGTATTGGAAATTTAATCAGAATATATTTTCATATATTCAAAGTCGAATCAAATTTTATTGAATTTTTAAGTAATAAATTTTTTGATATTTTCAGTATCGCAAATATGAATATGATGTGAAAACTTATAGTTATAATGTTTTATTGAATTATCCAAATTATGAAAAACCAAACCGAATTGAATTACATATTAGTGATAAAAAATGGAAAGAGCTTAGTAATGGCCTTGCTCAACCACTTGGCCCAAAAGAAGCACAAGAACAAGTAAGTTAATTTGGCTAAAACCTTCATATAAAAAATTAAAATGCCTAATGTTTCATAATAATATTTTAAATTTAATATTTATTAATAAAATCATTTTATAATCTATTTAGCAAGCAGATCCACGTTCATTGGTTTATTGGGCTGCTTATTCACGAAATGGTACAGTAATCGGGCCAATAGTTTATGTAAATTATGGAACTATTGATGATTATAAACGATTGGATAATGTTTGCTCTCAATGATTATTCTATTTTAATTAATTACGTTTAATTATTAGTATCTTTTGATTGCTTTATTTTATTACTTTCAAATTAATATAAATATACTTAAGTATTTTATAAAATTTCACCGGTTGTTATTATTGAAATTATCATTATTATCACCAAATATATTTATAATTTTGCCAATATTAAGCATTTTACATGCTTAGATTATCATATATTTATCACAAGTCAGACGTTTCGAGAAAAGCGAAGGTAGAAAAAGATATTTGCAATCTGAGCGACAATTGGCTGCTGATATAATCCAGTGCAAATGATTAAAGTATTTTCAAAAAATAATCATTCTTATTAGTGGAATATTTGCATATAATATTATAATTATGAATGAATGAAGGAAGGAATTTCAGTATGGAATTTCACTGAAAGGCAAAATAGTATTGTGTCGTTATGGTGCGATATTTCGTGGTGATAAGGTACAGCTTGCTGTAAAACGTGGCGCTATTGGAATGATTTTATATAGTGATCCATTTGATTATACAAATGGGCGAAATAATTTGAAAGTTATTTTTTATTTTTCATTTTTAAAGCAAGGGAATGAATTGGATTATGTGAATTCTAGAAATTACACCGTATCTTTCAAGAAAGTTTAAATGAATTGTGTGAATTCTAGAAATTACACCGTATCTTTCAAGAAAGTTTAAATGAATTGTGTGAATTCTAGAAATTACACCGTATCTTTCAAGAAAGTTTAAATGAATTGTGTGAATTCTAGAAATTACACCGTATCTTTCAAGAAAGTTTAAATGAATTGTGTGAATTCTAGAAATTACACCGTATCTTTCAAGAAAGTTTAAATGAATTGTGTGAATTCTAGAAATTACACCGTATCTTTCAAGAAAGTTTAAATGAATTGTGTGAATTCTAGAAATTACACCGTATCTTTCAAAAAGTTTAAATGAATTGTGTGAATTCTAAAAATTACACCTATTTCAGGAAAATTTAAATGAATTACAGAATTCTAAAATTCTACCGTATCTTTCATGAAAGCATAAATTGAAATTACGTGGATTTCAGGAATTTATCGTTGTATCTTTGAAAAAATAAAGTTTAAATTGAATTACATAGATTTAGAAATTTCATTCTATCTTCAAAATAAGTTATCATATTCTTTAAAAAAAGCTAAATTAAATCAGAAGGATTCTAGTATTGTTAAAGAAAGCTCAAATTTGAATTATATGAAATTCAGAAATTCCATCTTATCTTTAAAGAAAGCTTAAATTGAATTACTTGGATTCTAAGAATTCCAGTACAGTACAACTTAAATCAAAATTTTAAAAATTGTATTTTACGTGAATTCTAAAATACACTGTGATTACTAAATATTTTATTTTTCACTTTTTTCCCAATTTCTATAATTAAATATGATCAATTATAAAATGTTTTTTCTCCTGCATACACTGTGAAAAATGAATTTAGTAGTTTAATTTGAATTTATGTATATAAATTTTATAATTTATATTTAATTTTTCAAATTCTAATCAGTAGAAAGCAAATTTATTTATGAAACGATATTGCAGGTATTTCCAAATGAAATTTGGTTGCCGGAATCCGGCGCACAACGTGGAACATTACTGAAAACGGATGGTGATCCGGAAACACCATTGCTACCATCGAAATATTATACATATCGTGCAGAAACGGAAGAAAATTTACGTGAACGACAAATAATGCCATCAATTCCGGTGATGCCAATTGGCTACAGAGATGCTCGGAAAATAATGGAAAATCTTAATGGAACACAAGTTAAGGTTAAAGTTTCAATACGATTTTCTTCTCTGATCATTTTTATTAATTAGCCATCTATATCTTTGGAATATGTAATTTTAAAAATATAATAAATTAATTTTCTTCATTTCTATTTATCATACAGTACTTATTCCTTAGTTGTTTATTATTTATTAATATACGCAAATTTTTGGCAGCATGTTTATCACATTTTTCGTTTTCAAATTTTTAATATTTTCAAAGGTCAAAAACTTATTTGATAAATGGTAGTAATAACTTTTGCAGTATTCGTAGTTGGTTGCAATCATGAATGAACATCTGTTTTACAAAAAACATTGTTATTAAGCATATGAAGCTGGAATATGTATTTCTTTTTTTCCTTGGTCTTGGTGTCGACTACTTAGGGTTACTATTATTAAAAGTGACACAAAACCTTTCTTTTTTTCCTTGGTCTTGGTGTCAACTACTTAGGGTTACTATTATTAAAGTGACACAAAACCTTTCTTTTTTTCCTTGGTCTTGGTGTCAACTACTTAGGGTTACTATTATTAAAGTGACATAAAACCTTCCTTTTTTTCCTTGGTTTGGTGTCGACTACTTAGGGTTACTATTATTAAAGTGACACAAAACCTTTCTTTTTTTCCTTGGTCTTGGTGTCAACTACTTAGGGTTACTATTATTAAAGTGACACAAAACCTTTCTTTTTTTCCTTGGTCTTGGTGTCAACTACTTAGGGTTACTATTATTAAAGTGACATAAAACCTTCCTTTTTTTCCTTGGTCTTGGTGTCGACTACTTAGGGTTACTATTATTAAAGTGACATAAAACCTTCCTTTTTTTCCTTGGTCTTGGTGTCGACTACTTAGGGTTACTATTATTAAAGTGACACAAAACCTTTCTTTTTTTCCTTGGTCTTGGTGTCAACTACTTAGGGTTACTATTATTAAAGTGACACAAAACCTTTCTTTTTTTCCTTGGTCTTGGTGTCAACTACTTAGGGTTACTATTATTAAAGTGACACAAAACCTTTCTTTTTTTCCTTGGTCTTGGTGTCGACTACTTAGGGTTACTATTATTAAAGTGACACAAAACCTTTCTTTTTTTCCTTGGTCTTGGTGTCAACTACTTAGGGTTACTATTATTAAAGTGACATAAAACCTTCCTTTTTTTCTTTGGTCTTGGTGTCGACTACTTAGGGTTACTATTATTAAAGTGACACAAAACCTTTCTTTTTTTTCCTTGGTCTTGGTGTCAACTACTTAGGGTTACTATTATTAAAGTGACATAAAAC
>SNRZ01000234.1:0-60114 GCA_008729115.1 Dirofilaria repens | reverse complement strand
AATCAAATATTTGATACTTGGAATATTTATTTTAAAATTTAAAAATCAAATATTTGATACTCGAAATATTTATTTAAATTTAAAAATCAAATATTTGATACTCGAATATTTATTTAAAATTTAAAAATCAAATATTTGATACTTGAATATTTATTTAAAATTTAAAAATCAAATATTTGATACTCGAATATTTTTAAGATTTAAAAATCAAATATTTGATACTTGAAATATTTATTTAAAATTTAAAAATCAAATATTTGATACTTGAATATTTATTTAATTTAAAAATCAAATATTTGATACTTCGAATATTCATTTAAAATTTAAAAATCAAATATTTGATACTCGAATATTTATTTAAAATTTAAAAATCAAATATTTGATACTTCGAATATTTATTTAAATTTAAAAATCAAATATTTGATACTTCGAAATATTTATTTAAATTTAAAAATCAAATATTTGATACTTGAATATTTATTTAAAATTTAAAATCAAATATTTGATACTTGGAATATTTATTTAAATTTAAAAATCAAATATTTGATACTTCGAATATTATTTAAAATTTAAAAATCAAATATTTGATACTTGGAATATTATTTAAAAAATTTAAAAATCAAATATTTGATACTTCGAATATTCATTTAAGATTTAAAAATCAATATTTGATACTCGAAATATTTATTTGAAATTTAAAAATCAAATATTTGATACTTTGAATAGTTATTTATAATTTAAAAATTAAATATTTGATATTTCGAAGATTTCTTTTTTTTTGTTTCTCTTTTTTCAAATTTTTTTTTTGCTTGCACTTTATTTACTGAATAAGATAGCAAAAGGATGTATCACTTCATATTTTTTTTTCGAGAATGAAGATGCAAGAAAAAGAATAAATTAGAAATTGGGAGAGAAATAGAGAGAGAGAGAGAGAGAGAGAGAGAGAGAGAAGAAAAAGAAAAAAAAAAGGCTAAGATAAACATAATTAATTTAAATATATTAAATAAGCTTTTTATATTTTATTGTAAATTATTAAATTATTTTCAAATAATCTTATTTTGTACGGTTGAGAGATGATAAATTATGAAACAACAACGGAAATTTATTAATCAAAAATTAAAAGGAATTTCCTTTTTTTTTTGAAAAAAATGATTTAATGATAAAAATTTGATGATAAAAGTTTGTTGATAAAAAAAGCGAAGATTTAATGAATGAAATTTTAATAATAAGCATTTATTGATTAAAAAAATTTACTAACCAAAGTGTTAATGATAAAATGCAAACTGCTAATATCATATAAATGAAAATTTCTGATTTAAATTTTAAGAGATGTAAAAATTGGCATTAAAAAATTATAGCAATTAAAATGATATAAATAAGTAAAATTAATCAAAGCATAAAATCCAAATTATATTCTTATCAACTTAATCATCGAATTATCATTTAAATTGGAATGAAAATAAAATGCGCATTTTGTTTGTTTGTTTTTTACATTAATATTTGTTAGCCAATTATTATCATACTTATGTTTTGAAATGGATACAATTGAGATGAAGAGGAAATTTTTGAAATCGATTTTTAATAAAACTTTTTAGGCGGAAATTTGTAGGCTAAAGAAAATCAAAGCCGATAAGAGGCAATTATATATTTCAAAGTTAATTATACGAAATGGACTAAAAGTAAAATGTTGGGATGATGATGATGATAATGATGATGATGATAATGGTGATGATGATAATGATGATGACGAGATGATATTTAACAAATTGTTAAACTTTAACATTTTTAAAAGCTTTTAGAAAATGGAAAAAAAAGTACAAGCAAATAGTTTATTTTTTTCCAAAAACATTTAAAACATATTTTGATGAATCAAGAATAAAATTAAATTATTGTATAATTTGAATAATTTTATAATATTATTATATGTGATCAAAACTGATTTAAACGATATAAATGATATTGAAATTGATAAATGATCATTTTTCGGCTTAAAATACTAATTTATTAATTGATTACTTAAAAATTAATTTATTAATTGATTAATTTCCTGGAGGGATTTAGAATTTAAATTTGTATATTTTAACAATTTTGTGTATTATTATAAGAGATCAAAATTGATATAAATGATATCGAAATTGATATAAATAATGATTTTTTAATTTATAACAATATTTTTCAACAATTAATTAATTAGTCAATTAATTTCTTAAGACGATTTAATTCGATCATCTTAAAACGAATTTTATTTTTTTTTTAGCGATCATTTTTTTTTGTAAATAATAAATTTTTCTAATAAAAAAAAACTTTTTTTCATTTCCTTTTTTTAAAATGAAATAATCGTAAAAAAGAAAACGGAACTTTTTTAAAGTAATTTTTGCGAGAAATAATAGAAATTATTTTTTGCATAAATCTATTTCCTATTATCTTTTTTTTTTTATTTTTTTTATTTTTTTGAATTTCGTTCATTAATTGGAATAGGAAATGAAAATGAACATATTGTTTGTGCTAGTATGTTGTAGAAAATAAATTTATTTATTTTTTCTTTTTTTTTAAGAAAAAATAAGCTAAAAAATTTAATTGAAAAAAATCGGTACTTTTTTATAGTACGTTTTTTGAATATATTAAATGTAAAAATTGAAACTACGATATAGAAATACCGTATATTTACTAGGAATTCATTCATCATTTCATCCAATCCATTATTCTATATTGAATATGTTAAAAATATTATTATTTGAATTGCTGAAATCGAAAAATTTTCACTAATCATATCAATATTATTGTGCAAATTTTGAATATTCGCAATCATCAAGACTCTATTTGAATATAATCTAAACATTTTTGAATTTGAATTTAATTTAATAAGAAAAGAAAATTTGAGGTGTACAAGCGAGGATTTCAAATTTGTTCAATTATTCGATATGAAATAGATTTTAATATTGTAGAATTATTAAAAATTTATTGCAAATAAATTTCACCCTATTTGATACGAAATATTTTGTAATTTTTTCATTTTTTTTTTTTTTTGAACAAATGAAGGCAATAATTGTTTGTCGTTTTTTTTTTTAATTTTTAAAAAGTTAAATTCAAGTAATTTGTTTTTTCATTTTTATAATTTTAAAATTTTTCAAAAATTTTAAATCTTTTTGATTATTTTACAATTTCGGAATTGATAAATTATCACAAATGTTAATCAATTGGATCAATTTTTTTCTTTTTGATTTTCTAAATCTTTATGAAATTGATGATTACAATCAACAGTTAATCTATCTCATGATAAAGGAGTATTCAATACTTATATCATTTGTCAAAAAAAAAATATTCGTTCCATTAGATCATATCAACAAGTCAAATTATTTGTAATATTAAAATTTGGTTTCCTTTATGATAATTCTAATTACATTTATAAGTGATAATTTTTTTATTGATAAGTTATCATAAATATTAATTAATCAAATTGTTTTCCTTTTAAATTTTCTAAATCTTTATGAAATTAATGATGTAATCACTACTTGCATATTTATATCACTTATCAAAAAACAAAAAAATTTATTCCTTCCTTACCATATCAACAATTCAAGTTTTCCATTACAATAATTCTAATAAATTTTACAACTAATAATTAATTATTCATTTCCGAAATAAACGAATCATTCATAATTGCTAAATTTTTATAAAAAATAAATTCATGCATACAAGCATGCTAGTATTATATCATGCATCAATACAAAAGGTAAATAAAAAAAAAATAATTCTAAATTAAAAAAAAATTATTTATTATTTTTGAATGTTTTATAAACGAATAAATGAAAAATGAAAGAATTTGTTTTTTTTTAGGATAAATATTAATTAATCAAATTGTTTTTATTTTTAAATTTTCTAAATTTTTATGAAATTTTCCTCTTCCACTTCTTCTTATTCCTCCGATTCTTCTTCTTCCTCAAAAAAAAAAAAAAAAAAAAAATGAAAAAATGAAAAAATGAAAAGAAAGCATTTTTTTGCAAATTTTTCTTTTCTTTTTTTTTTTTACCAAAAAATTTTCATATATATAAAAAAAAAAATGATGTAATAACAAATAACACTTCCTTCCGTTTGATGTAATAATGATGAAAATTTTTGCAGAAACAAAAAAAAAAAAAATAATAAAAAGAAAATAGGAATTTGGAAATTAAAACTTATAAATAAATCATTGTGATAAAAAATTATGTATGCCAATTCTAATATCATTCATATTTTTCATTTTCATTTTCGTTTTTCATTTTCCGTTTTTCGTTTCGTTTTTCGTTTTTTTTTTTTTTTTGCTAACTTAATCATCGATCATAGCAGAATCATTTTTGGAAAGTTAACATGAATTTCTGTTCGAGATGAAACAAACAATTTTTATGAGATAATAAAAATAAAGGAAAAATTTTTTTTTTGATTTTATAATGCAAAATATTTTATTATTGAAAATTGTTTATAATTGTTGATAAGAATTTTTTAAATATGAAAAAAAATTTTGTTTTTTTTTTTGTTGATAAAAATTTGAACTGATAAGAATTTGAATAATGAAAAAAATGAAAAATAGTAGATTAAAGAAATAAAATAAACAAAAATGTGCTACAAATTTCTATGTAATATTTATTTAATATATAATCTAATGTTTAAATAAAAAAATGCATTGTCCTTCCATTTATAATTTTTTTTTTATCACTTATCAAAAAAGAAAAAACTATCTTATGAAAAATTTTTTAATTATCAACATTTTTATATAATCCATCTTCATTTTTTGAAATTATTACATCATATTTTTAATATATCGAAATATGACATAATGAAGGTAAATTGTTTTTATTTTTTATTTTTAATAATGATGAAATTTTAATTTTTCATTAATATTTGCAAAGTTTTTTTTTTTAAAAAAAAAGTAAAAATCAATTTTAGTTTTATTTTAGGATAACAAAAAATTTAAATTCATTTTTATTTATATTTATGAAGTGAAATCTTCTGAATAAAATATCAATCATTTTCACATTTACTCGTTTTGTTTGTAGGATTTAATATCAGTAATTATTTTTGGATATAAATTTTAATGCTAAATTATAGAAAATAAAATGTGAGCTATTCCCCGAATAAAATATTAAAAAAATAGAGAAATAAAAAAACTGACCTATTTTATTCATGAACTGCTGAAATGCAATACGACAATTAAATCTTAAATTATTTTATGCACTTTCATGAAAATAAAACTTGAATATCTTTTGACCTATAACCTTTCAGTATGATAATAGTAGTAATCGAATTTTAAATTTATTTTACACAAATGTATAGTAATGAAAATTGACATCTTATTTTTGATGTAAAACGCCGAAGCATGATGATAGTAGTAATTAAATTTTGTATTATTTTATGTACTGATATGAAAATAAAAGTTCAACATCTTTTGACCTATAACCCTGAAATATGATAATAATAGCAACTTATTTTTTAATTATTTTATACAAAAACAAAGAAATAAGATTTGGTATATTATTTTTTTCAATATTTAATGCTAAATTTTTGACATATAACAATTACAACATGATAGTAACGACATTTCTATTAATTTTTGCTATTTTATAAATTAAAAAAAAAAAAAATAAAAAAAATCAAAATATGATATGGTATACATTACTTTACCATACAATATCACTATATAACAAATTTTTTATCATAAAATAAATTCGTGTGATAGTATTATTAAATTTAGCACTTTTACACTTATCAATGATTTATTCATTGATATATATGATTAGAAAATTTAAATTTCATTCCATTTATTATTTTATCACAAACATTTTTTTTTTCACTACAGAAACTTAAAAAAATATATAATTTAAATTAATTTTATTAATTAATTCATTCAATGTATGTTGCACGAAATGAATTATAGGAATTAATTTTTAATTCAGCCCTTTTTTTAACTTAAATTAGAATTAAAAGTAATAAATTATATATTACACAAATAAACATGGCAAATATAAGAAGTTATCGAATATCAAAAATTATTTGATGTCATATGATTTGCATAGCAACACGATACTTTTGATATATTTGATTTACTTATCACGATACTTCTGATATATCTAATTTACTTATCATTCCTGCAAAATATACGCCTAATTTCAATTTTATATATTTCATTTCTTAAATTATAATAATGTTGAGATAAGAAGACTTATATTTATTAATAAATGTAGCGCAAAATATGTTTTGGAAATGAAATATATAAAAATTAAAAATATTTGAGCTGTTAGCTATATCATAGTTTTATTATATAAATAAATTCATTTATTATATTTAATATTATAAATATTTGTTTAATTCAAGTATTCATATAAATTTCAAATAATTTATTAATTTCGTAATATTATTATGAATATGGTAGAGAAAAACCATCGACAAAAAATGAATATGAATATTTGGTAGCTAAATGTAATTTATAATTCGGAAAAATAAATTGATAATTCATTCTATTTGTGTAAATATTTGCTCATAGATTATGAATATTAATTAATTATTCATAATAGCAAAAAAAGAAAGAAAAATTTTTGAAAAATAAAAATATAATCAAAAATATTCCAAACGAAAATAAGGATGAATTTATCTGATTAAAATAATAGCGACAATAATAGCACTGATAATAATAATAATAATAATAATAATAATAATAATAATAATAATAATAATAATAATAATAATAATAATAATAATAATAATAATAAAATAATAAAATAATATAATAATAATAATAATAATAATAATAATAATAATAATAATAATGATAATAATAGCAACAATAATAACAATAATGGTAGTAATAATAATGATAATGATAATCATAGTAATGGTAATAATGATAATAACAATAATGATAATAATAACAATAATAATGGAATCGTATATGAAATAAAACTTCAAAGCAATTTATGAAGCAAATTTTGTGCGCAATAAATTAATTATGTAAAATCGTTATTCAATTTTCATTTCAATAATAAGAAAATAAAAAAGTTAAATCTTAAACGATCAAAAATGTTAGCATTTCATGTTTACAACTAATCAAATAACAAAATATTTTTGCAAAAATTTTACATATTTTTTCAATTTCCATTTGCAATTTTTTATTCAATTATTATTTATTTATATATTTAATAAAAAATTTTTTCTAAAATTTTTATCATTAATAATATTTATTTGGAATAGAAATTTCGAAAATTTCGTAATACATGATAATGATTATTTAAGCATAATAATGGTAGTAATAATAATAATAATAAAAGAGGAAATGATAATACAATAATCAACCATAATTTTTTTGTTTTTAACAGATACAAATTTAAGTTTAAGTTAAGAATATAAAGAAGTAATTGAATATGTGTATATATATACATATATATAAATTTGTCTAGATATATATCGAAAAATTGGATAATTAATTACTATATATATATATATTTATGTATAGAAGACATAAATTATTAGGAAATTAAGCAAAGTTTTGATATAAGCAAAAAACAACAACATTTATTGAATAATTAATTCATTACTTAAAAATGATTTAAAATTCATCAATTATCATTTATGCAAAAAATCATTGTATTCTAAATTATTTCAAAGTAATGAATTAATTGTTCAAAAAATTATTTATGAATTGTTTTTAAGTAATGAAATTATGAAATATCAGAAGAGGAAAAAAAAGTAAGAAAAAAATATCATTTAAGATATCAATATATTACAATATAAAGAATATCATTCATTCTTTTCTTTCATTAAAAAAAAAATGAAATTTGATATCAAAGTTTATCATACTGTTGCAAAATGTGTTAAGATTTAAATTTAATCAATTCTTTTTTAAACTAATTTTAATTATTGATTGTAGTATTAAGTTATTAAATAAAATTAAAAAATTAATTCAAAGAGTAAATTAAAATATCACTAATTTTAATATCATATAATTAACGAATCAAATACGCAAAATTGATTTGTTAACAGAATAAATTTGAATATAAAGTTTTAATATTTCCAAATTTCCATTCTTTTGCATATTTGAAAATTAAATTTGCTAGAAATATTAAATTAAAGGAAAAATTCGATTTCAAATTTGATGCCATTATATTCACTGTCAGTTGCTAATTTAATAATTTAAAATATTTAAAAAATTTTTACTGCCAATTTTATATTGAATCAAATTCAATTAATTGGTATATAATCTTTTAGCAATAATAAAAATGATCGAATCATTAATGTGCATTTGTGTATTTAAGTATTCAATATCATTTTAAAGATTGATTCTGCGATAAATTCATGAAAAAATTTTTAATCAAAAATTTGACAATTACTTTATACTAATTTCTGCTGTATTTAAAACAAGACATCATTAATTGAATAATTTGTGCACAAATATAATTATAAATTAGTCCCATAAATATTAATCGTTAATTAATTACTGAAAAAGGCAAGACGAACATAAAATCAAAATTTTTGTTTTTTGCTTTTGTACTGAAAGATTAATCAAATTTTAATTTTTTCTTCTAATTACTTTTCTAAGATTCGAATTTTGTAATTTGAGAATTAATCTAATTTAAAATTTTTTCGCCTAATTGCTTTTTAAATATATAAATATTAATTGCTGATTAATTACTGAATTGTTGAAAAAGACAAGATGAATATAAAACTAAAACTTTTCTCTTTCCATATTTTATACCTAAAAATTGATCAATTAAAAATTTTTTCGCCCAATTACTTTTTTTAGTATATAAATAAATTTGATTATTATTTTTTCTTCCTCTCTTTTTATTGTTTATTTTTCTCCCAAACTTTTCTATTTCTTTTTTCTTTTCCTTGTTTTTTTTGCTTTTTTTGCAATTTTAAAAAAAATTAAAATAAAAAAAACAAAATTAAAATCGTAAATAAAAGACGATGAAGAAAGCATAAAATGAAGAAGATGAAGATGAAAAGAAGAAGAATATGAAGATGAAAACGAAGAGAATGAAAGATGAAATAAATAAATTTAGCAGCTGTTTCGTTTAAAAAAAAAAATATAATCCAAAAAATTTTCTCCCTCTTTTCTTTTTTTTATTTTTCTTTAACTCTTTCGATATTTGTATAAATTTTGAAAATAATATCAGAAAAAATGAAAAAAGCCGAAAAAAAAAAGAAGAGAATCGTTTTATTTTACTGCTATTTCAGTCATTTTAAATTTACCTTAACATTTTTTTTTTTTTATTTTTATTTATTTTTTTCTTTTGAGTAAATTCATTTTTTATTTTTATTATTTTTTTTTTTGGATAAATTTATTCAATTTTTTTTTTTATTTTTATCTTTTTTTTTGGATAAATTTATTCAGTTTTTATTTTTATTTTTATTAATTTTTTGACTAAATTCATTCAATTTTCATTTTTTAAACATTTAATGCCTAATTTCCTTACCTTTTATTTTTTAATCATTTAATGCCTAATTTCCTTACCTTTTATTTTTTAATCATTTAATGCCTAATTTCCTTACCTTTTATTTTTTAATCATTTAATGCCTAATTTCCTTACCTTTTATTTTTTAATCATTTAATGCCTAATTTCCTTACCTTTTATTTTTTAATCATTTAATGCCTAATTTCCTCTTCTTCTTTTTACCCTCTTTTTTGAATTTTTCTTTTCACTCATTCAATAAAGTTTAATTTTTTCGTTCGTTTTTTTTTTTGCTTTTAAGCAAAATGTTTGCAGCGAATAATAAATAAATAAATAAATTACTTCAATAAAATGTATTTAGCAAAACAATAACGAAAGTTTAAAAAAAAAAAAAAAGAAATTGAGAAGTAAAAAAAAAAAAAAAAATGAATGAATGGATGGATGAAATGGATGAAAGAAGAAAAATTGAGAAAAATAAAACTTTTGAGCTATTTCACATTTTCAATCTATCTGTTCATTCGTAATTTGTATCGAGAATAGAATTCGAATATTTCTTTACTCATTCAGTATATTGCTGGATAGTTTGTTCAATTTTATGCTTAATTTAAGAATTAAAATTTATTAATTGTCAGACAGTGATTGCATTTATAAAGCATTTTCAGATATGATAAAATATTAATGGAAATAGTATCGAATTAGAATTTTTGATTAGAAATTTTAATTATATTATTTATCATTATTTCATACGTTTGATTTTTTCTTTTTTAAAATTTATTTACACAGTGAATATATCGTGAATAAAATGATTAAGTAAATCAAAAATTATTTCGAATTTTTATAAAAATTATTTATTATACTTTTTTTCTCTCTCTACCTCTTCCTTTCTCTCTTTCACTATATGCAAATAATTATGCAAGGAGATTGAAATAATTTAATTAACAAATTTGAAATATTAGAAATGCTAAAATAATGATAATTAGATGGATCTTGAAGAATAGAATAAAATAGAAATGAATGAAAAATGCAATGAAAGAAGGATGAAACTGAAATGAGCAAAAAGCTTTAGAAATAATTAATCTTTAAAAATAATTGGTGAAACTTATTGAATATTTTACATTAACAAAACTAATTGATTTACTCAACACTATGTAATTATTTTGCATTTTCAAATAATGCAGCAAAAAGAATTTAATATAAAATTTTTAGCAGAAAAGAAAATTTAATCGTATTTCATTATCAATTATAATCAAAATTATATCAGTAAATAACAATTTCCATTTTTGAGATAAATTAAAAACGAAATTAGCAACGAATAATTTTTACATTTTAACTTTTATTTATCATAGCAAATGAACAAAATGAAATAAATTTATTAATAAATAATTCCATTCAATGATTATTTTATTTCCAATTTTTTTAATTTTTTTTATTTTAATCAGTTTTTCTACTGTTTTTTTCCTTTCCTTTCTTGCTTAAATTATTTTTTCGTCAGATAAATAAATAGAAGGAATTATTAATGCATGAATGCATAAATATTTACGATTGCTAATTAATTTGCAGCTAAAAAATTGTAAGCTAATTAGAATGAATAAATTTACGGTCCATTTGCTATTTATAATCAATATTTCATTTAAATTTTGTAATCAATATCCCATTTTCTATTTATAATAATATTCCATTTCTTATTTATAACAATATTCCATTTCCTATTCATAATCGATATTTCATTTAAATTTTATAATTAATATCCCATTTCCTATTTATAATCAATATCCCATTTCTTATCCATAATCAATATTCCATTTCCTATTTATAATCAATGTTTATATTAAAATAATTAATTTGCTATTGTTTTATTTTTTATAATCTATATTCCATTGAAAAATATAAGTACTAACGTAAATATATAATCTGATTTCTAATAACATATATTTATATATATTCATTGATGGAAAACAATTAAAATATCGTGCAATAATCAGATTGATAAGTTATAATTTTTTAAGCTTAGGTTTATTCATATAAAAACGAATAGCACAAAATATGAAAGTAAAATTAGATAAAAAAAATTATTGGATAGATTAATAGATATGTTAGCAAAAAAAAGTGATAAGTGAATAAATACAAAAATGATATGAAGATGATATGAAGATGATAAATAAAAATATTTTATATTTTAGTTTGAATTATTTTCCAACAATTTCCTTCATATTTATTAGTGATAAAGATGTACAAAAAATATCTAGATATATTTAAAAATACTTCAAAAATGAAGTATTAAATAAATACTTCATTTTGATAAATAAAATTTAAGTAAATAAATATTGTTGTTAATGTTAACGATAAAATATCGTAAATATTTGCTTTGTTTTTTGTTTACCGTATTACAAATTTTTCAGGTAAATCAGTTTTTTGTTTTATTTTTTTATTCATTATTATATTTTATTAAAAATTACAATTTTAAATGATAACTTCTGATTAATTATATTTTTTTTAAGATAGCCTTTTTTTGTTCAACCAGTTATAGATATGTACTAATTTAAAAATAAGAGAAATTTAAAAGAAAAAAAATTCCAATTTAATTATTTTATTCAAAAAAAGAATGAAAAAAAAATTAGGAAATATAAAAAGGACAAGAATAAAGTGAATTATTAATTTTATGTTTTATTTAAATTTAAAAACAAATTAGAAAATAGGTGAATAATTAGTAATTAAAATGAAATATTAATTTTTACATTTTATTCTTATTTTTATAATTTTTATATTTTAAATATTTTTTTATTTAAAAATGAATTTTAATTCAAATTTAAAAAACTAAGAATTTTTTTATTTTATAGTATGTAACACTATATTTTTATTTTTAGTATATAATTTATTGAGTTTATAGTATAGATATATTTGAAAAATTTAATAAAATATACATTAAAATTTTTTTTAAAAGTAATAATAATGATTTTAAATTGTGGTGAATTTGAATTGTTGGAGTTATTTCAGAAGAAAAAAAATAATAAATATATTTCTCAAATATCATAAATTAAATCTAAAACATTTGTAATAAGAAATTAATTATAATTTAAAGTATGTGAAAGTAATGATTAAATTATGATAAGTTTAAATTATTGAACTTTTTTAAGAAAATTACCTTAATAAATAAAATTTTCAAACAATATGAGTAAGATACTGCAATCGATCAATTAGTTAGGTAAATTTTTTTCTCGAGAGTAGAATTTATGAAGTAATTAAATTGAATAAAGATTATTTCAACAATCGAGAGTATTAATTAACGAAATAATTAACATAAAAAAAAACATTTTAATAGCCAACATAAAAAGTATCATTTTAATGGTCGAGAGTTATAAATTGGCGTAAAAATTAATATAAAAAAAAATTATTTTAACGTTGTTAAAATGAATTAAAAAAAAAATACGATGCCTGTCATATAGAAATATTATTTAATAAACAAATATGATATGATCAAAATAATGCTTGCTTGCTCCATTATCAACATAAATAATCATTGATAAGTATTGTAAATTTGAGATAAATTACGTTATTATATGATATAATGTATCATGATAATATATCATTATTATCATATCAAAATTTTAT
Source organism: Dirofilaria repens (assembly GCA_008729115.1). Classification (NCBI taxonomy): domain Eukaryota; kingdom Metazoa; phylum Nematoda; class Chromadorea; order Rhabditida; family Onchocercidae; genus Dirofilaria; species Dirofilaria repens. Next base: position 47,083 of record SNRZ01000234.1, on the reverse strand, counting down.
AACATATTCAAAATAAATAAATGAAGAAAAATTTTTCCATTTTTATTCAAATTTTCATTCGACTTTTTTTTTTTTTTTTAGAAATGGGACAGAAAAATTCAATCAACAAAAATAATCAAGATGATAATGCATCATCGAATTATTCAACAACTGGTATTGCATTTCATTTTCTTATAATTTGAATTTTATTTCAAATTAATCTCTACTTCATTCCGAACATTTTTATAATCGAATTATGATTACATTTCGTATCAAATTTTCAAGAAAAAAAATTCGAAAAATAATTTTATTTCTCCTAATTTATTGCTTGGCTATAAAAAGCTGTTTTATGTAACATTTAAAAATCAAGAAAAAAAGAGATCATATTAAATTAAATAATAATTCTGTTTTTATTCAAATTTATTTCAGCGATAAAACTATATGTTGTATTTAATTTTAAAAAAAACGAAATTATTTAAATCATAGATTGCTTTTTTTGAAATCCATGACAAACTCTTTATAATATTTAATTGCAATCCAAAAATTAGAACGAAATGCAAAATTAAAAAAAAAAAACGAAATTATTGAAATATTTGACTAAATTTCATAATACTTAATAATTAAATTTCGTAATAGTATTTTATAAAAATATATTATTTATTTTCCAATTTACTATGTGCGATAATAATATGAGCAATATTAAATTAGCATAAATTTTAATAAAACTTTTAATTAATTTTTAGCAAATGAAACAGATACCAATGAAAATCACGAGACAAAAAGTCCAGCGGTAAATGCAAATCATCGGTAAAATAATTTTATCTTATCAAATTGATAACTTTTTTTCCTGCTCTTCATTTTTTTCTCTTCCTCAATTATACAATAAGTGCCAAGGAAAAAAACAAGAAAAAAAAAGCAACGAAATTCTATAATCCAAATTTAAAATTTGATTGCGAAATTTTTTTTGGAATTAAAATTCTTTTTTTTATTTTTGAAAAGACATGATAATGCTTGCAAAATTTTCAAATTTATAAAATAAATTATCAAAATTTTACAACTTTTTTAGAATTATATTATAAAAACTATTTTTTTCAAGGAAAAAAAATAAAGCGAATATCAAAAAGGTCAGTGAGGTCAATGATTAAACATCTTATTATTTTTTTTTTTAATTACAAAGACAAATATCAAAAAGTAAAAGTTTGATTTTTAGAGTTATAATTCGAGATTGTTTCGATAAAGCAAGTTGTATTACAGCAAAAAGAATTTTAATGCGCATTAATCAACAACGTCCTGATTTTAAGTATATATTTTATTTTCTCGAAAATTTTCATCCTAATTTTATCAATCACTCAATTATTAAATTATCACTAAACAAATGGCTAAAAAATTTCATTAGTTAATTATGTCTATATTTTAAATTGAAAATATAATAATTTAAAAATTTTGAATTTTGCTTAATTGCACTTCAATTTTTGTTTTCATTTTAAATTCAAATTAAAGTATTTTATGATTGAAATTTTTTTTGGAAAAAATTTTTTTACTTTTATCATATTTATAATTCATTTGATAGAAGAAATAAAGTTATTGCAAATTTTAATATGAAATCAATACTATCACCTGTAATAATATTTTGTTAATCGTCGCCAAAAAATATTATTTCTATCACTGAATCATATCAATAAAATCAATGCTATCACCATCAATAATATTAATATTATCAATTATCAACAAGAATATCAATTTTATCTATTATTCAAATCAACAAAATCTATATTATCAATTTTGGATATTTCATTCAAATTTCAGAACATATAAAGATAACCTTACGCCTGAGCAAATTGATTCGTTGACCGATTTATTGAATGAATATTTATCATCTGTTATCGAAAATATTGATGATGTTGAAAAAGTATGTAACTGATAAAAATTATCATGTTTAAATATCACATTTTAGCAAAATTTGTTTCAGTAATTTCATTTTTTTACTTTCAATTGGAATTTCAAAATTTTATCAAAAATGTTCGAAAGTTTATTTTTTTCTCCAAGAAAATCATAATTTGTTTTTAAAACAATTTTTTCAGAAAAAAATATGATTACTTAAAATTATTTCAATATTTCTGCTAATTCACTTAAATGAAGTGAAATTTTAAAGTTTCATAAACTAAAATTTTAATTAAAATTTGAATATTTAGTGTTAATTTGATTAAAAAGTTAGTATCCTATTATATCAGATCAATAATATATTAAAATATTTAATAATCTGATAGATCAATTGACTTGATAAATTAGAAATTTTAATAAAAATTTTCGAAATATTTAATTGATAAATTAGTTTACAGGTGAAGGAACTTTCAATGAATTATGGTTCAAAACATGTCAATTTAAGACTGATTGGTTTTAAACCTGATTTCTTTGCCCGCATTAGCTGACGCAATTGCGACGGAATGCTCATTTCTAAGCGAAACCGCAACGATACATGCGCCAACAAATACATTCAAAGTTTGATAAATTAATAATTTCTTTTTTAAGTTTGAAATTTAAAAATTAATATTTTAACAGAAATAATACAATAAATATTAATAAAAAAAAATAAGCGAAAAAATATAAATTTTTTAGTGTTTATAAATATATTTTAAAATAAGATAGAATTTAGGGTAAAAAAAACAAAAGAGACGAATAAATTTAATTTATTTGATTTTATGACGAAAATCAAAATTAATATCATTTTTGACCGAATAAATTAAATATTAAAACACTGATATGATCAATTGTTTGATAACATAATACAAAAAATATTAAAATACTAATAAATATATTGATATGACCAATTGTTTGATAATCAGTGAATTTATAATATTTGTTGCATCACTTTTAGAAAATTTAACCTATGACATCAAAATTTGCTACCTTCCCGAATATGATTTAATTCATTGATAATCAATGAATATTTATTTTTTTTCCAAATTAAATAAATTATATTTAGGCTTGGACACTTCTTGTTGATTTGATGTTTTCTTCTGTTCGTGATGGCTTCTATCAAGAATTACGTCGACAACGACGTCAAACTTCACCACACCTGAAAAATTCACGTGAATCAAGTATTAGTACAGAACAGATTGTCGGATATTCAGATAACAATATTAAGCTAGGTATGAATTTTTCCGTAAAAATTTTTCCATCCTTTTTTTTGTTTCTAATCATAGACTGAAGTAACTTACATGTAAAGTTCAAAGTTCATATAAAAAAGTTAAAATTTTAATGCTAAACAAAATTAACGAGAAGGTAAAAAAAGTCGATGAAACAAAGATGAATACTAAAAATTTTATGGAAATTAAAATTTCTTACAACAAATTTAAAGAATTTTTTAAGTTACTTTGATTTAAATTCTATGTTATCATTTTATAAATTTTGTATTTTCAGCTAATCATCGTTTCGAGAATGATTACTGTAACAGATACGATCAAACTATAATTGGAAGAAATCGATTTAAACAATCACTTTCAGTGACCGGTGATAAAAAGCGGAAACTTTCAAATCATCGAGCAAGGTAAGGCTCTAAACCAAATTGATTGATCGGAAAAAAAGAAAAATGCGATTAAGGAAGCAAATTATTCATATTGGAAAATGATTGATCGATATTTGCATACTTTTTCAAATTATCATAATACTAAAATCCAATATTTCATTGATACCTCATTGATAATTGATATCATCATGCTTTATCATAACAATCATAATGAAAGATGTTATATTATACTGGATTTATTAATTTAATAAATCCTTCGATTAGATGCAATATCAACAATTTGATTCTAGGAAAACATTCATAAATCTAAATTTCTATAAATTTTATCAAAACTAACATTATCATAAATATTATCATAATTTAAAGTTTCAAATTAACAGCTATTGATTTACTTATCTATCTTATGATGATAATATCACATAAAAATTCACAATTAAATTCTCATTTATTTGATAACAGTAATTTACAAATTTAAATTTCCATAAATTTTATCAAAATTAACATCACCACATAATTATTATTGTTTCAAAATTAAGAACAATTAATTTATCATATGATAATATCATAGTAAAAATATATACAAGTTCTTATTTATTTTGATAAAACATCAAACATAGGAAATGGGTTGTGAGAAAAGAAAGGAAAATTTCAGTTTATTAGCAGAAAATATTTTAAATCGACAAATTCTACCAACGACAACAACAGCAATTTCAAATCCATCATTTCCAAAATCGAATTCAGCAAACGATTTTATCACGATATTACCGGCAACATCATCTGCTGCTTCATCATTTGGTAAATTTACAACTTTTTTTTTTCAAAACTTCTATTTTCTTTTTCCGGTATTTTTCATCTTTTTGTTTCTCAAATTTTAGATTATAAATTTCAATTTTAATAAATCATATTTACAATAAATTAAATCTGTTATAATATATTTGTGATATACAAAGTGATAATGATAGTGAACAGTATGCTAAGATATAAGCATATTTCTGAAAATTTCAAATAAATAAATCGCAATGATAATATTTTTGTTTAAGCGAATTTTTTTTTTTTTTTTTCTAGAATTAACAATGATAAGATATGCTAATTGTATTGGATAATCAGATGCGGACTTTTCGCTTTTTTCTCGAAATAATTTCAATAAAAACATGGCAGATAAGTGAAAGATATAATTCTAATTTAATCAGTCATAGTTTAGTCCATATTAATTAATAAGAGGGAAGTTTTTAGTTTATAAATTTAAAATGTAACTGCAATTTTTTTATCAACGAATAATATATCAAATTATCATATAAATATCTCTTTCCATATCAATATATTTAATCACTCGATATATACATAGATACTTATCAGTAAAAACTTATCAATATGCATAATTAATTATATATACATAAATATATTTATTATCTTTTACTACATTGAGTTGATTTTAAATATTTTCAAATTATAATATTCAACTAATTCATATGTTATGATTCAAATAATATTTACAAGAAAAAAAATTTTAAATTTAATTATATTACGAATATTTATTTATTAAATATAATTTATTTGAAAACGTTATTCACTCATTTATTTAATAATTTGGTAAAATTTCACTTTCTTTCTTTTTTTAATTTTTCTTTTTTCATTTAAAACTTTTTTTTTAATTTTTAGGAGCCATGGATGATAATTATCGTAATATACAAATGAAGCATATCAATCAGGTAATAACACAATCAACAATTGGCTAAATTGGCTAAACTTTTTTTTTTTTAAATTTATATACGTAAATGCATCGATCCAAAATATTTGTAAGTAAATAAGTCTAAAATATTTATAAGTTAATGAAAAGAAATAGGAGTAAATGAAAATACTTACTTTTTCAAAATTCTTACAAATGTTCAAAGTTCAAAATAATTTCTCGAAAATTTTTGCACTACTTATTTTGCATAACCAATAATTACATTCATAAAAGAATTTAAACACGATGACGTATCTCAAATGACGGATTTCAAATGACGTACAACGACGCATGATATATGAAGAATACATATATGAATATCACATTTTAAAGATAAAAATTTCAACATTAATACAGTAATTATTCCTAGATATTATTTTTAGATTGATAATTCAATTAATGAATCAACTATCAATAATCAATTGTTTCAAAATTCTACTACAAAAGATAATTATGAAGCTAACAAATATCAAACTTCCAGGTATGATGTTTTTTACCTTTTTTTTTTTCTGGATTTCATTTCTCTATATTATTCACTATATCTATCATAAATAATTATGATTATGCATTGTTTCTTCTTATAGGCAAATCTCATCACAATCATCACAATCTACTGGTGCATCAAAACCTTTTGACCCCAATCAAATTATCGATGATTTTATGAATGACCGATACAAAGTTTAATCCGAAATAATCTTGAATCAAATACCAATTATTCATATTTTCAAGCAACTTTTTTCGCTCTTTCTTCTTTCACGAATCACCTGTATCCTACAGAAAGAGAATAACACGGGAATTACATTGATTAAGCTTTTCTCGACTTTTTTCCACTTTCATCAATTTTCCTTTTCTATTTAGGCCTCATATGATCACCCAGTACATATTATAATCGCTGTATATTATTTAGTCCATTCTGTGATTCAGTATAAATTTTCAAAACTAACAAAACGATTTCAAATGAAGATTACTGCATACAGAATTTCTAAAAATTAAAAAGAAATTTCTTTATAGAAAAACTTCTGAAAGGAAAAAAAACATTATACTAACATCGCCAATTAAAAAAAGAGGAAGAATATTCTGATAATTGATCGGTCACAATAATTAATTATACAGAGGCACTTAATGTTCGCATTTCGACCAATTTAGGAAAAATTATGACAACCAATTATATTTTAAAAATTATATAGCTAAAATTTACTTTAAAATTTCAATTTTTCAGAATTAATCATGGCAAACAATGAAATGTCTTCTTTGCATAAATACATAAAGTCGATAGTTTCTTAATTGTTTTATAATTTCTTAACAATTAAATTCAGACGCATTTCTATGGCTGCCATAACTTTAAATAATAACTGCTTGAAATACTGAGCAAATAAACATGAAACAATCATCCAATTCTCGGCAGAGTTAAGCATTTCTACAAAATATTAATAAAGTCATTAATGAAAATTTAGTGATCAATTAATGAAATGATGACATTTAATCTAAAGATCGACACCATTATTTTCTGCATTTCATTCCGAAAATTATAATAAAAATGTCGAAAATTCAAAAAAATATCCTCTATTCAATGTTCAAATAATTCGGGAAATGACGACTCACTATTTCTTTGAATAAACAAAACCTTTGCAAGTAAAAAAGAAAAAACTTTCAAAAACAATATACAGTTTGTCTCTTAGCACTAGTGCAACAAAAAATATATAAAAATATTGCTTCACAACAAAAAAAAATTATGAAATTAAAAAATGGCGAATAATAGCGAATACTAAATTTTAACTATAATTTTTTAAAATTCCAATGCAAAAAAAATTAAATTGAAAAAATTTATACACATAATATATCCATCATTTAAATGCCCTGAAGATTTACAATAACGATGTCTTATAAAGAAATGCATTTGATACAAACTTTTCAAGTAAAAATAATCACAATATTTACATACACAGTTTCTTGGAAAATGCAAATGACATGAAGTAATTTTATTTCCAGACTGCTGAACTAACATTTACGAATCAGCAGTTGGATAGTCCAGTTTATTTTTATGCGTTTTGGCAATATGCAGAAAATGAGCGATTGTCTCAAATGCTGGTGCATTAATTGTCTCGAAATGTTCGGGTATACCTTCCAGTAGCTGCAATTAAATTAACTTTATGTTCAATGCCATTTACGACTGGATATTTCCAAAAATAAACATTCTCGTATTGTGCATAAAATTCTCGTATTCTAAGTATTTTAAATTTCCCATTACAAATAGCTAGAGAAGCACATAAAACAAGTGGTATATATATATATATATATTCCGAGACACAACGCCAAAATATCCTGAGATATAAAATTGATTAAATCATCATAAACATCAACTGATAATTTCTACGTGACCTCATTTAAAAAATTTTTTGAAAATTCATACATTTTTATATCATAAAGCATGATAATGATTTCAATCATCAACTTTATTTCAAGAAAATTTAAATAAATCTGAATCTTACAAAGGAATATAATCTCAAATCTATCCACTTCTTTATAATCGCATGAAAAGAATACATACTTCAAAAAAAAAAAAAATTCACGGAACATTTTCTAATCGCTATCGCATTTCCTAGTTGCCTCTATTCATCATGCTCACCAAGCGACATCTTACGTATGCATCTAAGTAATAATAAACGAATGATCACAGCTACTGAATTTGAATTTAAACTTTTTAGACCTGCTGTTTTGTATTGGTGCTTGAACGATGGGGAAGATTGAAATATTTTTTGTAACGCCGTAAAGTGGTAGCCGAAAGAGCATGAAAAGGTATTTGTATCGGCTGAAAAAGCAATTTTAGAAAAATTCTAGTCAGTCACTCTAAAGGAATTTAATGTCCCCATCACAATAAAAAGCATTTTATTCATCATCGTGACTGCAAAATAACTTCTGCTCTTTCTGACAAATTTCCCGCTATCATTTCCTCTTTTATATGATTAAAATGTTGTTGGAGAATACCTCTTTGGTTTTAATTAAGTGCTTTGCAAAATGCATGCTTTTCTTAAATGTTTGCCAGGTACATTTTATTATAATTCTTTTAACTGACAATGATAAACAAATCTAGACTGCATCAGTGTTCTATCATTCGGTAAACAAGTTTCTTATTAAAACCTATTCATATCAAAAATTCTATCTTACATCATTTGCCAAGAAATTTCGAAATTTCGATTACTAAATTACTCCAGTAGTTAGAGAATTCTAGTTTCAATACTGCACCGAAAAATACTAAAAACAAAAATTACAGCTGAAGTCGATGATCCTGCTCCTGACGGCGACGCATTCACTTCCTCATCTGGTTTCATTGTGTGAAAATCCGTGCTCATAAATGGCCAAATTCCCGTTAATGCACCGACACTATAATTCATAAAATTGCATTAAGTAAAAAAAATTTACAAAAAAGTCCATCAATTTTACACAAAATATAATGTTTTAAATAAATCTTCCAAAGATTCAGAAGCACACCTTGGAACTTCATCTTCACTTGTCTCAGCCTCACCACTTGCTCCTGCTCGTCCTCTCTAAAATTTGAAAAACTTTATATGAAATCAAAATAATTTTTATCTGCAATCGATAGGAACTTTTGTTATAATCGTTCAGTTTTACATATGCAAATGAAAACCTTTTTCTTTTTCTTTTTCTGCATTTCACGCATAGCCATTACCTGTTCGTAATCTTTCATATAACTCTGAAAAATGCACAGTATTAGCGAAGTAATTTAATTTTTGACAATTCAGAATAGTGGAAAATTTAGGACTTTGAAGTTTGAAAAAACAACTCTCACTCTCGTTAATGGATCATTTTTGAAAGCTTGGAACTCATCTTCCGTAACTTCTTGCGCCAAGTATTTAGTGAGATCTCGTGCTTCATACTTTTCATTAGCTTTTAATTTTGGTTCATGCATAATTATACGATAGTGAAATAGACATGTATACCAATGACCTCGCTGCAAAGTTCATTATTCATTTAAGAATGATGGTTTTCCCTATTCATCATATCACAAAATTATTAAAAATTGAAAATCTAAAGAATCTATGAAAATTAATAACAATCTCATTCTTTCATTTTCATACTTGAGTTAGCCTAAGTGCGTATTACATTAAGCTGTCAAAAAATATGCCATATAAATAAACAAGACAATGCAAATATTTTTCCCAGTCTTTACCAATGATTTACATGATTTATACTTATGAAAAATTAATGTTAAAAATAATTACAGCTTTATTGTATGCAAATGGAAGATTCTTTCTCAATGCCTTATTTCGCAATTTGTTACTAAACCAAATACCGAATGCTGGACGACCACATGCCATAATCCTTCCACCAGTAATAGTTGCTAAACAGCAGCAAGCTTTCGCCTCCAGAGCAGCCTGATCAAGATCAGACCAATTGGTATTACCTAAAAAGGTTTCCATATTAGATATATTCGGCCTTTTCGAACCACTATTTGAAAGCACAACTGTGTACCAAAAACAAACTAAATATTCTAAGTATTCTAAATAATTTAACAATTTTAATCCATCTTCGATTAGGTTACTAATGGAAAGGCATGTTAAAACAGTTTATTCATTAAAAATCATTTTCGTTTATATGATATATTTATGCAGTAATAATAATAATAATTTATTTTTTACTATTATTACTATATCATTGTGTTATTTATTTATTCATTCATTTATCCATTTCATTTGTAATTCATTTCATTTCATTTCATTTTATTATACGTTTTCTTTCGCTTATCAACATAATTTGAAAATTATATTTCAAATTTCTATAATTTTAATATACTTCAATGCCATATAATTCTAAACAATATCTTACTATTCCTATATTGCATTCGTCTCTTCCAACTTCCAAAATCCAAATACGCAAGATTAGTCAGTTGTCATGTTATTGATGCTGTTATAATGTATTTAAATCGAGAATAAAACTATGCCAATTCTAATTACGAATGGCTTAAAGATTGAAAGTTGTTCTTTTTTTGTATCTCTAAACCAAATATTATCATGTCTAATACTGCAGTTGACTATGAGATGGTTTAACGTAAAATATCAGCAAAAAGTAAACATAAAGTTTCAGTTTCTTCAAAGTTCACAGATCTTCCAGATTTCATTTCCTTCAAAATTCAAAAGAAGTGCAAATCCTTAATTTTTTCTGATTCAGTAATAAAAAAAAGAAAAAACTAGTACTTGAAGATTCAGAGTCTTCACTAGATGTTTCGCCCGCTTCTTCCTCAGCAACATCTGATTCTTCATCGCGTAATCGCTGGTGTGGCATCTCAGCACTTGGAAGTTCAGGTCGATTTATGCCACTTGGTCCTACCTCATCTGAAATTTTTTCCTCAAAATATTTAAAAAGAAAAAAAAGCTTGTTGACGCACATTGCAACAATTACATTTATTAGTCAAAACTTTAGGTCAATACACAATAGCTTTTTTGGTTTAATTCTATTTCCTTAATCATTTTATCTTAGTATAATGGTTGCAAATTGTTAGGCAGTACACCAATAAAAATTATAAGACATCACAAAAAAGTGCAACATTCAGCTTGAATGAGTGGTAAAAATTTTATACGAAATTTAATCAAAAAATCAAATTAAATATGGAAATGATTTTAACAGACTGGCTTTAAGGAAATAATTCCATATAGAGCAAATAAAAAAAATACGTTAATCTTTTCTTAATTGAGCTAACCTGGAACATTTCCGGATGCAGTAATTACAGCAGCAGCAGCAACAGCGGTTGACGATATACCTGAAGTTCCTGGTTGTGATTTATACTTGTATTTTTGTTGCTGTTTTTTTTGCTGCTGTTTTTTTTTTGTTGTTGTTGAAGACGAAATTCTTGTTGCCATTGTAACTCTTGCTGTTGTCGTTGTAGCTGTAATTGCTGTTCTGCTTGCGCCAATAACTGCAATCGCTGTCGTTCTTCTATTTCACGTTGTCGCTTTTCAAACTCATCTCGTACGCGTTTTTTATATGGATAACTCATTGAATTATTGTTGTTATTAGTAGCAACAGAAGTATCACTATTAGTAGTAGTAATAATAGCAGTAACTGTTGGAGTGACACTGATCGATGCTTTAGCGGCTACTGATGTCGAAAGTTTTGATTCCAACATCGGGCAAGACATTTTATCTACCTTTTCCTTTTTTGTTCCAAAGAACTTTCCTGAAAAAAAAAACTTATATAAAAAGAAAACGCAAAATCTTGATCATAGTATAAATGGAACGGACGCACATATCTACATGACAATGTATACATTTTTTTTTTTTCGCCATAATTCTCGATGACAGTTAACAATTTTCAAAAAACTTGAATAATTCACAATCATATGAGCAATTTTTTTCTTTTTTCCTCTTCCTTTTCTTCATTCAACTGATCGTTTGCTTTTGAAATCATTTATCATCAAGTTATTGCAAGTCAAACTCAGCTTTCCTAATCATGATCTGTACAAAAATTGCGCATGGATTGCAAGACTACAAAAAAAAAAAAAACAGTGAAGAAAAATGATAAATTAAATGGTTGAAGCTGGCAAATAAACAATTCAGGAAACGTTTTTAAACAACTTGAATAAACTGGATGTTCCGAACAATTCTGGATTATACCATGATCTCATTCTATGAAACTTACTAAAAGGTGCATTGTGTAGAGTTTTAGTAATTTATTTCTCACCTTAAAATGATTATATTTTTCACGTTTTTATTTTAACAGTAATACTTATTTTTGAGAGTTCTTCTGCTGAATCGCCAAACAGATGCCTCAATTTTTTATAATACAAATATTTTTTTCTATTATATCTAGTTAATTTAAACAAAAAGATGATTTCGATAAAAAAGTTTCAAATTTCGCATCTTATTCATTTGATGCCATTTATTTTCTTTTTAAGAATACATTATTCGAATTGCCTGCACTTACTGAAACGTTTTTGAAAAACAAACATTTCCAAAAAAACTCGAAGACTAAATTTTAAGTCTAATCCTACTCTAATATATTATATTAAAAATTTGTTCTAATTTGTGCCTTTATGCACAATCAAATATTTTTAGGAAAAAAAGTTTAAAGATCAAAACAACGAAAACCAATAAGATTGCATCTCTAAAAGGTCACTGGTCAACAAAATGAAACTAGGGAGAAAGAGAATCAGATCGGTGACATATAATATATACATATAGAAAAAGAAGCATTAACAAATTCAGCCAGTGATGGTCAGTGATACAAACAATAACGAAGAATTGTTGAATCTTCATAATTACTGACAAAGACAGTGAGAACTAAACGTCAAAATTCGTGCTTCGTAATGCTAAAAATGAACATGAAACCAGTTAGACTTGAGTTATCAAGATCAAGAGTCAGCAACGAAAATGCAAAATAAAAATCGAATCGTTGATGGTCAGTGAACAGAAATGATGAAAATAGATAGGAACCAAGGTCAATAAACGAGGTCAGTTGATGGTCAGTAATAAAAGCAAGCAAGAAGTGAATTAATTATTTACGTCAACCAATAACCATTACAACTGACAACGATCAAATCATTAAAATTAGCGCTTTCTAATAACTATGAGAGCGACAAAGAAGCAAATTATAATGGTCAATAGTCAATAATAAAACGAGCAGATGTGAAACTGATTCGCCAAGGTCATTGATCAATAATCATAACAATGAATAAAGGTTAAAGATCAAAGATAACAAAGATGGCATAGATCTAGCACGAATAAAACATATGACCATAACAACAACTGTGAGCAGCTCAACAAAACTACACAACAAGCGATAACTGACCACTAGTACAAAAATGAAAATGAATTTAACGTGCTATCGACATCCCATCAAATGTTGAGACATCCACTTAATGAAATTTAATGTCACAATAGCGGTGAACTGTTTTGTTTTCGTATTTTTGTTGTCAATATTATATTATTTTCTAAAGTGTTACGCCAACGTTACGCTATATTTTTACATTAACAGACACGTAATATATAGCTATTATTAGCTTCATATTTTCTGCTAAAATTTTTACGCTGAATTGATTAGTTTAAATATTTTATATATTTTTTAATTGGAATGATATGAGATTAGTTCCTATAAAATATATTTTACATAAAATAATATCTTCAAAATCATCGTAATTCTATGATATAAATAATGGCTACTTTCTTTTATCATTTTCATAATGCAATGCGTTATCTACCCATTTTTTCTATGCTCTTATTGAAATGAAATTGAAAGAAGCATACAAATAAATTTATCAAAAATACAAACATAAATATGGCATATGCTAAAATGTTAAAATTGTTAGGAAGAAATTAAGGCAACATATGTTTCTTTAACATTGTAAAACATTATATTATTGGAATATACGTGAAAATTTTAGATCAACATTAATTGATCATATTAATTAATCTTTTGTTTCGATATTATATTAAATAATTTTTTTTCTTTAGGCGATTCATTCGCAGAACGATCACTTTTTGCTTTCTCGAATTAGTACGAAAAGAAAGAAAAATTTTTTCAGAATGAATATTTTCTAAATTTCCAAAAAAAAAAAATTCAAATATGAAACATTTATAGCATACTGTTGAATGGATTGCTTTGTGCAGGTGATCTGGTTGTCGTTATCTATTCTTTTATCACTGACAACAAAATGTTTTGCCGTTTCGACGGCTAGTGCTACTTGTGGAGGTAATATCTCTTATCAACTATTATCATTTGTATGATTCAATATATTTACTCATCAAAGATTGGTGAATTGTAGGATTATTACATAATTCTAACACATATAGTTGATTTTAGAATGATAACTTACAATAAAATATAGAATTGCATATCACATAATGCTTATTTGAAAGTATCATGATTGTATACAAAACATTTGTTCAATTTCATAACTTTTCATATGTGATTCGCTATAATCGATACGTATTAATTTTCGAACAAATAATGGTGGGCAGTTAATTTCGTGGTATTTTGGTGTTATCGATTTGCTAGCTTTTTTTATTCTGATAAGATATTGAAGGATAATAATGATACATTGAACTAGAGTTCAATTACGGTGACTGAAAATTAAAATACTGGTATACTCTATGATGGGCACTAAAAATTAAAATAAAACTAATTTATTTTCCTTTAGCTTGTACAATGGTTTTAACGGAAATGGAAATAAAAATTACTGAATTGGAAGAAAAAATACGCGGGAAAAGTTATTATCGGCCGAGTGAAACGAAAACTCAAGACAATACAAATATGGTAATATAATCATAATTTTCAAAAAATTTATTTCCATGGTACTAACGATCATTGCATGAAAAATTCTCTTTTTTCATTTCAAAAATTTGGCTCAAAATTCTACATCAAATTATTATTTTTGTTGCTTTTAACGTTAATTTCCTAAATATGGCCAATTATGGAATATAGGAAAAATATTGATTTGAATTGTTAGATTGTAAAATGGAAATTTTGAACGAATGAAAGAGGAGAAAAGAGGTTATTGTTATCATTATGAACATGAGTTTTTAGCGAAATTTTTGTAGAACTGAAATAAATTTCAATATTTTAATTGGATACAATTATTTTGCTCTTAAAGGAGTCATTATCGAGATCCGAAATTCAATTATCAGAAATACTGGAGACAATTTGTGATAAAACTGCAGAATGGTCAGCTGTGATACATCCTAGAACTGGAAAAGGCATTTATGCGCGTCGTGCAACACTGAAGTTGAAGCAAGTATCCGATCATCTAACCATCCATCAGTTTGGAGAAGCGGTATATATCTATCGATCTATTCATAAATGAATTTAGTTTTTTATTGGAGAGAAATTTAATTTTCTCTTTTTTAAATTTATTTTCATGCATCTGTTGTTCTTCTATTCTCATGTAAAATTTGTGATTTTATAAATCGAATATACGAGGAAAATATGAATGAAGATAAGTGTTCTCTGTAGTTAGTTTTCACTGTTAAATTCTCATTTCTGTCACTGAATACTTTTTTTTTCTATTTCAGTGTAGTGATTTTTTGGATTTATATGAAGAGCAGTTAATTAAATTTGCACGCATAAAACACAACGAACCAGTACGTCAGTTCTGTCATGAAACAATAAGTTGGTCTTATTATAGTATTGATTCAAAATTTATGATATCTAATCAAATGATACTATTAATTTTAGAATTAGTTTACTTCTTAATCTATTTAGTATTAAAAGACTTGTTGTTTTCTCTCTAGAATAAAGTAAGCCAATATTTCTTTCAGAAGTATGTACAGCTGTTGACGTTACGCCAATGACAGATGAAGAATCAGGAAAAGCGCAAATCCTAAGTGATGAAGAGAAAGATAAAAAAGTGAAACAAACATTGGATGAGTTGAAAAATAAAGCTGAGGAGAAAGAGATAAATGATGATCTCTAAAATCCAGTGAAATCCAGTCATTACTGTTTTGTTCGTTTTTTTAAATTTTATTTATATCATTTATTTGTTCCAGTACATTTTGTTTGCTCAAAAATTTATTCATGTTTCATTTAATGCGATTTAATGTTTTGCGTTAATTTAACTTTGTTTTAATTTCGCAACAATGAATACATTAGTTTTCATTCAAAAATTAATAACTTAGCAGATCTGATTTCTCTAATTTATTATAAATTTTACGTGCTACAAGATCTTTCAAACTTTGTTTGATTTCGCCAATTCATTTCTTCATTTGATATAACGATTGATAGAATACATCATATATACTTATTTTCTGGTTCATTTAGTACGAAATTTGTTAGGATGTAATTGTCATAATTGTTTTCTATAACTTATTGATCAAATGAATTTTTGTTCAATAATCCAAACCATAAATTATTCTGTGATTCTTGATTTTTTGTTTAAATGACTTGCATGCTGGGTCATTAATATTAATGCTTGCAATTTTAGTTTTTTTATATTTTATGATTAATTTATTTTAAATGATATTTACAGTTTATGAAACGTAGTAAACTTTGCTTTCTTCAGCAAAGTATTGTTTCACAGTTATTTATTATTTCGGTCATATCGATACGGAAGAACTTGTATTCTATCTAACACTATTAATCATCTAGATGTAACATTAAAAAAGCAGTTTGTATTCCCAGTTTCATTCGGTTTTTATTTCACTATCAGTGATAATTTTTTTGAAATATTTAGCTTTATGATTAGGTTAACAATGTTTTTTTTTTTTTTTACATTTTTATAATTCATTGATAATATTGTAAAATTTGTTTAGAATTTTCAACATTTTCCATAGATGTTATATTTACAACAAAATATGTTCTTAAAAAATTTTTTCAAATGAATTAGATATGCGAACTTTTCTTCCAGGACACTGTCGTTTGTTTTATACAAAAATCCATCAAATAAGAAACAAATTTTCATCAACGATGTTGACAACATGTCCTATAACAGAGCTTAATAAATTGTGGAATTGGGATGAAAATGCTGTTCCACATTGTCTAATTGGTAATTCATTAGAAAATTATACGAGATATCGCGATCATCCGGAGATATTACTTTGTCATGATATGAAAGGAGGCTATCTCGATGAAGAACGGTAATTTCAAATTTTTATATGAATTAGCATATTTATATAATATATATAAATAAATATATATGTTTTAGATTAGATGGTTGTAAAGTAACAGATTCAACAGCTCCATTTATATTTTTTCATTGGTGGTATATCGATATTTTCGTATATTTCTCACATAATTTCATTACTATTCCACCTTTAGGTTGGATAAATCAAGCTCATATGCATGGTGTTATAGTTCTTGGTAGGTGTATGTCTATCACTTTTTTTATGCTTCTATGCGAACATATTGTGAGTAAATCTCGCAGATAAATTGCATTAAATGCTGAGATGATATTAAGATTCGGAATTTTCTTCAAAATTGTCTGTAAGTTACAATTTTTATTAGTAACATATTATAAGTGGATTGAAATTGATAATTTAAAAGCTTGTTGAATTTGGTGGACGATGTTGGATGGTGTTTAACGTACAATATCTTCTTTCTTATCATGTTACATCAAGAATAATTATGTTTAGTGACAATCAAGTAATCCGAATAGTTATGTTTAGAAGTTGAAAGTAATTATTCTTAATGTAGTATTCAGGAACAGTTATTACCGAGTGGCATGGAGGAGCTGATCTTTGTAAGGAATTTCTCAAGAACGAAGATAGTGTGACAAAAACTGTGCGAAAATTGGTGAATATTGCTGTGAAATATAATTTTGAAGGCTGGTTAATAAATATCGAGAATAAAATAGAAGTTCGTTTTTTTAAATGATAATGCTTATTAATGCTTTCTGTAGTGAAAAGAATAATGAGTGTAGGGTTTTCATAAAGATATATTGATAATAATGTAAACTATAATATTGGAAATTTGAATTGAGCTTACCGCATATAGTTTCAGCTTTGATCATAAAAAGATGCTATGCTATGGAGCTACACGAACTACTACAGGATTTTTTCATATTTCAGCGCATTAACTTTTTTCGTTTAATTCTCCAGTTTAATTTTCAATTATCATTAAAAAACATTCAATATATTAAATATTAAAATGAGGAGCAAGGGAATTTCAATATTATAAATTTCTTGTAGGATGTACCGGTTGTTTATTCCATAATTTTTGTTAATCCTTTTATTTCTTATCAGTAGTTGATTATTTATATTAGTAGTCATTTTACTTCTTATTTCGAGTTATTACTCAATTCTTATATTGAAAAATATCTCCCATTTATTTTAATTATTAGATTTAATCTCATGCTTTTTCTCTTATATTAGCTTTATCATTTCAAATAGATTAATTTTTCTTAGATGATCCTAATTTATAAGACAGTCACGGTCACTTTCCTTGTCCCTGGTATAGCGCTAACAGCCTGTTCACAACTTTTTCTTAACTCTTCATTCGCTTTCGCGTCACCAAAAACTTCAAGGGCAAAACAGAACTTCTATCTTTAATAAGGATTTGAGGACACTACACCAACACTTTTTTGTGCTATGACTTTTTTTAAATTCTCTCTTACAATTTCTTTGTTGATCATTAAATAGATTAATTCAAATAGGTTGATTTTTTTTAATTAATTTTTCGTATATGATCCTAATTTATAGTAAAAAGCAGTTATTTGTCTATTGTGAACTTTATTTGATTGCTAGAATTTATGATAGTTTTAGGTAGAATCTATCATGTATCTTGATCTTTTCTTTGAGAATGCTTACGAATGAAATGAGACAAGCAATTGGTGAGCGAAGTCGTGTAATATGGTATGATTCGGTTACGGTAGATGGTCAGTTAAAATGGCAAAATGAATTGAACGACAAAAACCAGTAAGCAGTTATTTGTCTATTATGATAAATTTTGATGATAGATTTGTATGTTGACCATTACTGCAATATTTCGTTGCATTATTCTAATATTCACCTTCTTTTCATAAAATTAAAGACAAGCAAGGCTAGGAAAATATTATGAAGCTAAAAGAAAATTCAGGAGATGGTTCGATATTACGGATGGTATTTTTTTAAATTATATATGGACTGTGAAACAACTATCTTCAAGTGCTGTACGAGCTAAACATCGTCATCGAAATATTTTTGTTGGAATTGATTGCTACGGTCGAGGTTGTCATGGTAGTTTTTCATTTCTTTATTTGTACAGTCTTATCAACATATGAGTATTTGGAATTGTTAGATTTCACGAAAAGATATTGATCATTAATAATCCTATTTATTTACTGAACTTGAAATTTAGTATCTATTGTATATGAGTATTTGATATTAATGCACATCCTTCGAGGATTATCATCCTTTCATGCTAGAAAACCGCTATTCAGTATAACGATATCAGAAATAATAAATTTTATTTAAAACTCGATTCTCAAACTTTTATTTTATTATAATTTAACGCCATGGAAGCATATTTGCGATTATACGAGAAGAATAACTTATGTCTATCTTAATTTTTTAAAATACCAATTCCAGGTGGTGGTGGATGGAATTGTCATGAAGCATTCGTGCATCCTTATCAGAATAATCTTTCGGTAGCTTTGTTTGCTCCTGGATGGATTGCTGAAACAATGCCTTGTCGTGATATCATTGTTAATTCTTTGCGGTAATTTTTTTTTACTTTGTTTTTCGCTAATTAATATTATACGCCACTTGAGCTGCCTTTTTTTCCTCTGCACCATTTTACCTACTCTCTTTTGGAATAACAATACAAATAACAATTACAAACTTCAGAAATACCTATCTACTTTATTAAAAATGGAACAGACTGACATATTAAAAATATTTAGAATCAATCAATAGAAAATTGATTGATTTGAAATATCTTCTTTTCAAGCATATGTGCAGGTTTTGGGATCGTTTGATTACATTTGTTCGGCCACATCCGTTGACAACATTACCAATTAACACTGATTTTAATTTTGGTTACAAATGCAAAGATACTTGCAAGGTGCCATTATTATTATTTATTACTTATGTTGTTTTCATTATTCATTTAATTTCTTATTAGATTTATTACTTATACTAAACTACTACGAATGTGTCTCATACAATCTAGACATAATGTATCAAAATAAATTTCAAATCCAAAATGAGTTCTTGATTCGGTATTGGAATTCACTTTGAAATAATTAATGACGAAGAATAGATGTTTGGTACGCAAAGTCTCCCGTTCAAATTTAATATAAACTTGTTTCACTTCAAAAAATTTTTTTCCTTGCAGCTGCGATTTTTTACTTTCTACATGAAGTACTTTGATTTACAATATTTGAGCTCGTTTTCAAAAATTGTCTTTTCATCTGGAGTAGTAAAGTAGTTTATCTTATAGTTATAAGAATATATTAGAATATTCATTTTTTAGGCTCTTTAGTAAGATTAACAACAATCATCGAAAATCTCGTTAAACTGGATTTTATATTGTGAATGAACAATAGTAATTAATTGGAAATTAATTATAAGTAAGAATAAACTTTTAAATGTACTTTTAATACATATATTGCATATTTTTTTTAGTACTACAACTTGACAGAGGCAAAAATGCAGCCTTTTTATCTGGCATGTGGTGCTCTTCCAGAATCTTCTGGTGTGCATATTGTTCTTCAGGGACCAACTTTACACAAGTATTGGAAATTTCTATTTTAAGAATTAAACCATATAGAATGAAAGTTTTGCAAAAATCATTGAGAGGAATGAGCGATAAAAAAAAACCTATAGTTTTATTGCTCATCACCTTATATTTGTTTCGAACGATATTGCAACTGCTTGGTATCAGTCAAATAACTAAATATTTCTCAAATTATGACCGCGAAATGACAGTCAGGAATGGACAAATATATCACAGTCACATTGATATCAAAGTGGATATCAAATTTGTTACTTTGATTCAATTATAACATTTAAGGCTATTTGTGACGAACCTGTGTTTGAATGGAAACTATATTGTGGAAACTGATTGCGATGAAGCTCTACAGCTTATGTTGTGGAAAAAAAGTGACGGAAAAGAAGAAGTTAAATGTATTCAAGATAAAGAGGAAAAAGTGAAAAACGTTTGGAATTTCCATGCTAATGATGAAATTATCATTGGAATTGGTCTACGTTCATCAAATTTCGCAGTTTTACGTAATTTTGTTTTCCGTAGAGAAATCAATGGAGACATGCTAGCATAAGAATTATAATTCATATCATATTCTGCTAGAAACTAATTCCGTAGATGTTTTATTTTGTCTTTTATATCTAAATCATGAGTATATATACAATTTTGATTAATACAAAACATATTTAGTAGGAATGGTTTATAACATAATTTTCAACAGATGTTCATTTAAATAACAGTGAAAATTATAAGGGATCTAATTGCAGTGTAAGAATTATAATAAGATCACTTATCAGATGAAGGATTTTGCAGGTGGATTAGTTTTTTAGACATAAAAGAAAGGATGTGAATTTATTTGATTAAAATAACAAGCAGACGCGTAAAAAATACATGAATGTGAAATTAAATATATGATTCATTACGCTTAGTTACATTTTGCGATTAACTTTTACCATAGAAATCCCCTTTCTAGTTGCTGAGATACTGGATTAATTACTTCCTGACTATGAATCAATATTTCCAATTCTGCATTCTTTCAATTTCAAACTTATTATCCCTTCCTTGAATTCGATAACTTTTGAAGTCTTCTGATTTGCAGAGAGCGAGTGATAATGTTCCATTAATTCCTTTAGCTATTACGTTATTTCTCTGCAATAATATTTTACTACTAACATTGAATTGCTATGTGATAGCCATCCCATTAATAATAATAACTTATTTCGATTTTGGCAACTTCGTTATAATAGTCTAAATTGTTGTTGATGTCTCTGTTGTAAAATGTCAAAAAGATATTGAAGTTTTGCATTTTCAGGATCGGTTGTTTCCTCTGAATTGATCTCCACTATAATTAATTGATTTCTTGGTTTTCTTTTCAGTTCTGTAGTTAAGTTATCGATATTACTATTTTCCATATCAACAATAGTATCTCCTTTCATCAAGCATGATCAAGAAATCCTCAATTTGGATTGTGATTGTTTTATTTTCCTCACCAAATATAAATGAAGTTTGCAATTCGTCTATAATAAGAGGTTTCTATATTTCTGACCATTGAATCTTCCAATTTTTCGATATAAACACTGATTATTACCTGCATTTGTTTCATTCCGCAGAACTATATTAGAGCTTGTTAGCATTCTCCTTTGTGAGTAGTGCAATTCTCTATTTTAACAAGATCAGAGATTGACTCTTTTCCATCATATAAAGATATTTCTCCTTGAATCAATACAAAATTTGATGTTGGTTGACATCTAGTTCACAACCTCCATAAGAGTACTGGATTTCATTATTTATTATCCATTTGTTTAGAGGAATTTGATTTAATGCTATTCCATTCATGTTCTTTTGATGATTTAAAGCTCTACAAAATTTCGAAGTTGCTGCGGAATCATTTATTCGGTCAGAATTACTGATAACGTAAATCTAAAGAATGCTTTTGCACGTACCGTTCGAGTGATGTTACTACATTTTATAGCCGGTATCCGTATGTGTGCTCGAGTGTATATGTAATTTTAATTGATGTGAGGGTTTGGGTTTAAGATTTCCTGACAATTCCACTTCTCAGGAATGGTAAACGGTATACCAGATATCCATTTGCTTTTTTCATTGCAGTTACCTGGTTTAACACTGTGGAAATCATCGTCATTAGCAGTAAAATTTTTAGAATAGAATTTGACTTATTTCGTCTGTCTGTCGGAATTCTTTGCTGTCTTTAGCACTTCTAGTCGTGCAATGGGTTCTTCTTGTTCAACGCTTTATTTTGACTGATTTATAGAATTCTTCGACGCTTCCGTTTGATCCATTATCTTTTCTACCGGTTGAATTTCTAATGGATGTAGCATATTTATAGATTGATTTTTTAAATCTCCCCCCCCCTCCCTCTTGGTAATTTTATTAGAGCACTTCATATTATCTTGTCTTTGTTGAGTTCCTTTAATTTTACTAATTTCCATGTGAAAATCTGCACCATAAGGCGCCTTTAACCAAAACCTTCGTACGAACCCCGCTGTAATACAAGTAATACGCGACACAGACACATCTCCTTTTTCACTACCTCCACCAAATTGCACACGAATAACACCAGGAGTACAATTCGCATCACTAGCAACATACACCACAGCTGCATATATCTTTACAGGACAGTTCGCTGGTATACCGAACCGTTCAGCCAACATCGAACTTCTTCCTGGTCCTCCTTGCAGATCAAAACACCCCGTACCATGCGCCACATCCCGACTAGGAACAAGAGACCGACGACGAACGCGCCAATACTTGCGAAAATACCGATTAGAACGATAATAACGACCGCGCGCCATCTACTCATAACCATCAAATAACGTTCGACAAGATGCCATTTCCTTTTATACCAGCAACCCATATAACACAACTCTACACGTCACCCATCCAGCATTTTCAAAACGCACGTAGAAATGGCTGGATGGCTGCATGGTTTCCTTAGGTATCCAAGTATCAAATATAGTTCGGTCGTTGTGTTACGGTCTGGGGTTAGGTAGGATTTGAATTGTTGTATTTTGGGAAAATTTTTCATGACGAAGAGGTTGTCTTGGGCTATCATTTCATGAATTGTTATTTCGTTCTTGCAATATTTTTTTCATAGTTCGGATTGGAGTTCGGTGGATTTGCGTTTTCGGTTTGGTGGTTCTGGTCTTTGTCCGATTTCTTCTTTTATTAATTCTTTAGAACAGTATTGGAAGTTTTGGTAAGGACTTCCTTTTGCTTTTTCTACATGCCCCCGCGCGGTAGTTTGGCGATCAGAGTGCTGAATCGGACAGGGGAGTTGAATTTAAAGTAGCATTGTAAATGCTTTCGGTTTGTCGTGGGACATGTCTCTTCTCCTATAATGGCGTATGATATTCCATTTCCTATTTCTTGCAATAATTGAGAAGAAAAGTTATCTGTGTCGAAAATGGTAGCTGTCCAGCATTTAGCTCGGGAAGAGGCCATAATTGGTTGTTTTATGTTGGAAATGATGATTATTGTTATTATTGTATTGTTTTATACTCTTTTGTATGGCATGATCTTATGTATGGCATGGTATACATAAGATCATGCCATACAAAAGCGTATAAAACAATACAATATTAACAATATTCATCATTTGCAACAATCAAAAACGAGCATGGCATCTTCCAGGGCTAAATGTTGGACAGCCACCATCTTCGACATACAAAACTTTTCTTCAGAACCATTACAACAAATAGGAAACGGCATATCATATGCCATAATAGGAGAGGAGACCTGCTCATCAACTAATAGAAAACATTTCCAATGCTACTTCAAATTCAATTCCCCCGTGCGCTTCACTACTCTGATCGCCAAACTACCGCGCGGGGGCATATAGAAAAAGCCAAAGGTTCTCCATTCCAAAACTTCCAGTATTGCTCCAAAGAACTAATAAAAGAGGAAATCGGACAAAGACCTGAACCTCCAAACCGTAAGCGAAAATCGACAGAACTTCAATCGGAGCTATTGCAAAAATATTGCAAAAACGAAATAACCATTCTCGAAATGATTAACCATGTCAACCTATTCGTCATGAAACATTTAACAAAAATACAACCTAAGGAAACCATGCAGCCATCCAGCCATTTCTACGTGCATTTTGAAAATGCTGGATGGGTGACGTGTACAGTTGTTGTATTGTATGTGTTGCTGGTATAAAAGGCAATGTTATCTTGTTAAACGTCATTTGATGGTTATGAGTAGATGGCGCGCGGTCGTTTTTATCGTTCTGGTCGCTATTTTCGCAAGTATTGGCGTGTTCGCCGTCGCAGTCTTGTTCCTAGTCGGGATGTGGCGCATGGTACGGGATGCTTTGATCTCCAAAGAGGACCAGGAAGAAGCTCGATGTTGGCTGAACGGTTCGGTATACCAGCGAACTGTCCTGTAAAAATACTTCTATATAAAAACTGCTAACACCGAAAAATGGTGGGATGGATACGAGCGGCAAGACGTAGTAATCCTGGACGACTTCTACGGATGGTTACAACCCGCCGAACTATTCAACCTAGCTGACTCCAAGCCACATCAGGTCCAGGTCAAAGGAGGTTTCGTAAAATTCAATAGCAAGGCAATAGTAATAACAAGTAATAAAATTCCCGAAATGTGGTGGAAAAAATCTACAGTACTTAAATACGATATGCGAGCCTTCGACAGGAGGGTCACATTAACTTGGAAAAGAAGCACAATCCAAGATGAATCCACCTTCGGATACAACTTCGACTACAATCTCACCACCGACTAACAATATACTTCAATGACGCGCAATACTATAATAGAATCGCTGTCTGATCAAACCGTTATGCGCCCATTTAGCAATACATAACACTTTTTACTTTACAACCTTCACTCCAGCATTTTCAAAATGCACGTAGAAATGGCTGGATGGCTGCATGGTTTCCTTAGGTAATACTAAGAGGAAACCATGCCATACATAAGATCATGCCATACAAAAGCGTATAAAACAATACAATAATAACAATAATCATCATTTTCCCCATAAAACAACCAAATATGGCATCTTCTCGAGCTAAATGTTGGACTGCCACTATCTTCGACACCGCCAACTTCTCCTCCCAACTACTCCAACAAATAGGAAATGGAATATGCTATGCTATTATAGGAGAAGAAACATGTCCAACCACAAACCGAAAGCACCTACAATGTTACTTCAAATTCAATTCTCCCGTACGCTTCACAACTCTGATTGCCAAACTACCGCGCGGGGGGCATATAGAAAAAGCAAAAGGAAGTCCCTACCAAAACTTCCAATACTGCTCTAAAGAATCAATAAAGGAAGAAATCGGCCAAAGACCCGAACCTCCAAACCGAAAACGAAAATCCACCGAACTTCAATCGGAACTATTAGAAAAATACTGCAAGAATGAAATAACAATTCACGAAATGATAGCCCAGGACAACCTGTTCGTAATGAAAAATTTTCCCAAAATCCAACAATTTAAATCCTACTTAACACCAGACCGTAATACAATGACCGAACTCTATTTAATACTTGGAGAACCAGGAATCGGAAAAACTACTTTCGCTACAACCTTGTCAAAAAACTTCTATATAAAAACTGCTAACACCGAAAAATGGTGGGATGGATACGAGCAGCAAGACGTTGTGGTTGGACATGTTTCTTCTCCTATAATAGCATAGCATATTCCATTTCCTATTTGTTGGAGTAGTTGGGAGGAGAAGTTGGCGGTGTCGAAGATAGTGGCCATGCCATAATAGCGATATAATAAATTGTATATCTTATTATGAGTAGATGGCGCGCGGTAGATATAGTATAGAATTAAGTCATAATTTTTTAATTTTTTATTTTTTATAAGTTTTTTATGTATGTTGCTAGTGATGCGAATTGTACTCCTGGTGTTATTCGTGTGCAGTTTGGTGGAGGTAGTGAAAAAGGAGGTTTGGAGTCTGCTAGGTTGAAGAGCTCGGCTGGTTGTAGCCAACCATAGAAGTCGTCTAGAATAACTACGTCTTGTTGTTCGTATCCATCCCACCATTTTTCGGTGTTTGCTGTTTTTATGTAGTAGTTTTTGGATAAGGTGGTTGCGAATGTGGTTTTTCCAATTCCGAGTTCTCCAAGTATCAAATATAGTTCGGTCGTTGTGTTACGGTCTGGGGTTAGGTAGGATTTGAATTGTTGTATTTTGGGAAAATTTTTCATGACGAAGAGGTTGTCTTGGGCTATCATTTCATGAATTGTTATTTCGTTCTTGCAATATTTTTTTAATAAGCAAAAGGAAGTCCTTACCAAAACTTCCAATACTGTTCTAAAGAATTAATAAAAGAAGAAATCGGACAAAGACCAGAACCACCAAACCGAAAACGCAAATCCACCGAACTCCAATCCGAACTATTAAAAATACCGCGAAGAGCATTTGATTCATTTACTATTTGTAGTGGGTTTTTTGTGTTTTTTATCAGGGTCGACAAATATTTTTGTGTGTTGTGAATTGGATTTGAGTATGTTGTGTTGGATGGAACTGGGGTTGAGATGAGTTGAGGAGTATCGAGATCCCGTCGGACTGTTAGACCTCCCATGAAATATTTTTCTTCCATAGGTGTTGAATAAATACTTTCAATTGTATCATCGAGGGAATTAAGAAACCTAGTGGATCATATTGAGATGCTAAAAATCATACTATTGTTCTCTTTGTCACCACTTTCTCTGTCCAGGGTTTTAGCGTCACACGTATTATATCTAATCTGTGTTCCAGGCAATTCCAAGAAAATTCTCATCTGTTTTGCTCAGATCACTATCCGGTATTCTCGTATTGAAATTTTTGTCGTTGAAGAGGAATTCCCTTATATTCATTGATGCTTCGCCAAAGATTTCCTTCATTTCTTCGTATTTCTATAAGGCATCTTCCATTCCCTCGGCCGAAATGGTGACGTTATCCACATAGAGATTTTTTCTTATCTCATCTGCCAAAATATTGTCAAGGTTTTCTAGATGGAAAGTGAGTGTAGCAGCTAACAGGAACGGTGAGAATGTTACTCCAAAGGGGACCCTCTTGAAACGATAGCATTTTACATTTTCATCCTCGGCTCCTCTTTCTAGATTCTTCAACCAAAGAAATCGGGTGCAATTTCGTTCATGAACTTGTAATCTGCAAGAAAGCTTTCTCAATGTCAGCAGTTATTACTATTTTCATCATACGAAAGCTAATAAAACACGTACCAGCTCTGGTAGCATAATTGGTCCACGATACAATACCTCGTTTAAGCTTTTATATCCACTGAGATGTGCTGATGCATCGTATACAATTCGTAGTTTAGTTGTAGTTTTGCTAGGCGTTACGACTTCATGATGCGGCAAATAGTGAATAATTCCAATTTCATCATTGGTCGGTACTTCTTCGATTATGCCAGACTGGAATTGATCCATAATTGTATCATGGTATAACTGAAGAAGTGACCTGTGTTGGAGACGCGGAATTAAGCTCTTAAACGTCCTAGGCATAATCCATAATTATTACTTAATTTATGTAGTGAATCTCGCCAAGGCCAGCGTACTTCATACCGACCATTTTTCTTCAGATAGTTCGTTTGAATTGTTGTAATGCTTGATCATCGTCGTCGGCAATAGGAGTTTCTTGGATGCCAATCGTTTCCAACTTCCAGAATCTCTCCAGTTCAGAATTGAGGCTTACATTGACCGACTGTATTTCATAGTTGGGAACACCAAGTTTACAGAGTTTGTTGATGTTTCCCGTCCCGATGACCATAGGGCCCACTTTTGATTGGACCAGCATGTATCCAGAATTTAATTTCTTCATCTTCTGTAGTGTGATAAACTGGAAGAAATAGTCACTCCAATCAGGATATCAGGTTTTCTCCAACAACTTGTAATATCATTGGAAGCAATATCGTTTGATATCTTAACTACTTGTATTTCGTTTGTTAAATGACTAACCACATTCGCGCCAATTGTTATCATTTCGCTTCCGCTTGTACATTGAGTTGTATTCGTGCCGTAGGGTATACGCTTGGTTGCTTCGTTCCAAAGGGAGTAATTTTTAAAGTTTGCTGTCCTGACAAAGGTAATTTTAAGCAATTAGCCAACTTTTCAGAAACAAAAGAGAGTTGCGAGCCGGTATCGAATAATGCCAAAGCCTTCTCCGATGCCTAGGAAACTGTGAGTTGAAAACAGTTATTTCCTTACACATTAATAAAGTTTGCTTAGCTTTCATTCGTGTAGTGAATGTTGAATTGTATAATGAAGTAGTATTTACCTTTTCATTTTCTTGCACATTGTTTTGTTCCTTTCTTTTGTCACATAGCGCGCTTGGATGGTGTTTCTTGCAATAAAAACATGATTTGAGTTTTTTGCAATTTTCACCACTGTGATTGTCCATAAGACATTTGGCACATTTTTTGAGGATCTTCAGACGATTTAGTCTAGAATGAGAGTAGGATAACTGTCGCAATTGCTATCCCAGTGGTCTCGGAACAAAATAAGCACTTTTTTTTTGAAGCCTTGCTTGAAGATTGCATAGATTGTATTGTAGAGAATGTAGAATCTTTTTGGGGTTCTGATTGCCTTTTGTTACTAAACGGAATAACTGAGGATTTGGTTACCTGAATTGTTGTATTCTGAGTGAGTCTAACTTGTTCGTCGATTCTAACCAATTGCATCAAAAATCCTCTCAACTTTGAAACATTCCATGGTTTATCGACTAATTTCTGCGCAAATACTTTGTTCATGATCCAAGAAGTAACTTACCTTCTATAAAGTTTCTATGCTCCTGTGTTCTAAATCTCTCCAATTGCTTCTAGTTGACGAAGCACTTTCCATATTTTCGATTGTTGCTGCCCATTCCTTCTCATTCCGTTTGATAATTTGGAATTCATTATATAACATTGTCGAAAGTGTTGAAGAATCGCCATATTTGTTTATGAGTAATTGCCTTATTATCTCATAATTTTCCGGAGCAATATCATATCCGGCTACTGCTTGTAGCGCTTTTCCTTTCAAACATATATAGAGATAATTTAATTTCTGAATTTGTGGGATAGGCTGAGAGTGAACAGCTGCTTCGAAACAACTCCAAAATTGTCGCCACTCTCTAGGATTACCAGTAAAGGGAAGCAAATTTAATTGAGGGAGGTTTACAGTAGGAATCGAAGCACTTACTTTTTCAGTGTCCTTCATCGACTCCTTTGAAGTTTGTTTTTGTTCGAGTTCTTCTTTCAGAAGCGTTAACGTTATGATTGCGTCTTTCACTTCTTGCTTTAGAACAAATATATTCCAATCTCCACTTGCTAACTGTGCATAGTTTTCTTCGTCCTCCTTCTTCGTTTTTGATTTCTGGATCCAATCCAGCCATTGTCTATTTAATTCCTCTATTGATTCGATGCACATTTGCAGTCGAAGAATCTTTTAATTTATAAATCGCTCCTTGAATTCGTTGATTTGATATGGCTCCTGATTCGACAAAGTTGGGTTTAGTAATTGGATGTCGAATGTTCTTACCTCTTCCAGTAATCTTTCTAAACGGTCTTTAACGGGTTTGAGATTTTCTATGATGGTGAACGCCATTCATTCTGCTAGGGTCGCCAAATAGAATATGTAGTGGATTTTTTGTGTTTTGTCAGGGTCGACAAATATTTTTGTGTGTTGTGAATTGGATTTGAGTGTGTTGTGTTGGATGGAACTGGGGTTGAGATGAGTTGAGAAGTGTGAGATCCCGTCGGACTGTTAGACCTCAAACTTAGGTAATTAAACAGTTTACTAAGTAAACACACATAATATAAAACAACGCATTAATAAGGTAACATGCACGAGCGTTAAAGGTGCATTAATAACTACACGACGCATAAAATAAAAACGTAC
Organism: Dirofilaria repens; assembly: GCA_008729115.1. Taxonomy (NCBI): domain Eukaryota; kingdom Metazoa; phylum Nematoda; class Chromadorea; order Rhabditida; family Onchocercidae; genus Dirofilaria; species Dirofilaria repens. Next base: position 16,855 of record SNRZ01000234.1, on the reverse strand, counting down.
GCATAAGAAATACAAGAAAAAAAAATGGAATAACTGTAGTGAGAAAGAATGAATGCTATGGCGGGTTAATGGGATATTTATAGAGATCCGGATAGAATATTCTAGAATTATCACGATATAACAGAACTGAACAATTGCGAACGTAAGAATTAGAAGTAATTTTTGGGGGCGCAATATTTAGTGGACATAACAATATAGAAACGTGTACATTATCCATTAAGACCTATAGTGTTATGACATCATAACATGTGGAGACTATAGACATAATCTTGTATAGATTTTCTAGGGAGTATCGCGAAAGAATGTTCGCGACTACTATTTCTCCTTCAATAGGAGTTCCAATTTCCACACTTCTTGGAGATTTATTTTGTATTTGTTTACGTTCTCTCAAACTGATGAAGTACTCCTCCCTCCATATTTTCCAAAAAGTATCTAGAGTTTTGGTTGTACGTACCCAATATTTAATAAGTTTTTCTTGAGTGTTTAACTTGTGGAAGATATAATTATCTTGATCATAGGCATTATTAGTTGGTATCTTTAGACATACATGTAGTATAAAATCAGTAGGTCTTAGAATTATGGAATCATCGGAATTTGCATAAGTTAGTGGACGAGTGTTAAATATGCTCTCTACTTCCACTATCAGAGTTATAAATTCCTTTTCCTTTAGTGATTTCCTACCTATAATTTTTCTTAATATTCCTCTCACTAGATCGATTATCTGTTTGTATACTCCTCGGCTTCAAGGCACCTTTGGAATTATATTTTTCCATTTCATTCCATGCCTAGCTAGGAATTCGGTCAGTTGTATTTTTCTCTTCATCAAGGTTTGGAAGACCAACTGAAATTGACTAGCGTTAACACTTAGAATTATTTCCGGATAGCCACGTCGTGCGACAAATCTTTTGAAAACATTTAAGAAAATTTCTGCAGATAAACTATCTGCTAATTCCAAATGCACTGCTCTAGTAGCGAAATATGTAAATAAGGCAACCCATCTTTTGCCTACTCCTATTTCTGTTTTGACAGAAACAGGGCCTAAATAACCCAACCCAATTCGTGCAAATGTTCGTGATCATCTTATCGAGATGCTGGATAATTAGGCGTAGTTGATAATTTGAACGGTTTTGCTTTCTATCGTTTGTATCTCATGCATTTGTTCAAAGCTCTTTTAACTTCTGTTTTTTCTTAGGTATCCAGACCTTTTCCATAAGTTTGATATCGTATGAGCAGTACCTGCATGGAACATTTCTTCATGTTGTTACTGTATAAAGATTTCGGTTATGCGATTATGTCTACGAAGGTCAGAATTTTGACAAATGAAACACTAAGAATCAGAAAATGAAAAAATCTTATAATTAACGTATAATCAAAATCAATCGTATAATCAATCGTATAATCAAAGCGTATAATCAATCTGTCGAAATAGTATCTGATATCTTTGCCATAGTTGCTGCTAAATTCATCAATTTGAAAAAATGAGATTTTATTTGATTTAGGCAAATATAACAAGATTTTATTTAATTCAACTGAAATAAAACTGAATGGTAAATTTAATAATTGCAGAATTATTTTAACAGAAATGCAAAATTCAAAAAATTAAATTACTTATAAATTGATTGCGCAATTTGTAGATGTTGAAAAAAATACTTGAAGTCACTTCTAAACATACATTTTCGCATACACTGTCGAATGGTAGCTCTCTCATTTCTCTTTGTGCCGGATTATTATGTTTATTGGAAAAAAAGCAGATTGTCATTTTTCAAATTAAAATAAGGAAATCTGTGCGTTTTGAATATATTGTTTGTCTCTTTAGCAAACTCATTCTTCAAATAGTGAAATAATTGAGGCTGCAGAAATAAATAGTATAAATATATTGAGAATTGCTTGATTTCTAAAAAATTAAAAAATATGCAGATTTTTATGATTTCAATGAGACGAAGATTTGATAAAAAGTCAAATTTCATGCGTTCAAATTTCAGAAACAAGAATTAAATGCCAAAAATTCAGGTATATATTTTCATTTGTTTCACATATATAAGAAAAAATTGCTCATCAGTTGTATTGTACCGTTTATTATTATGTATTGTACCGTTTATTTAAACCAGTGGTTTAAATTGTCCTTTCAACACTTCGCTTGCAACTTCATAGGGCGATTCACAACTACTTCATTTAAGACACGTTAGAAGAAAAAAAATTGATGAAAGCTGATAAATTGATCTTATCATTCTATTGAAGGAACTAATATAGTTGAAAGCAAAAGATTTTGTCAAATAAACTGATAAAAACTACTTTCATGAAAACAAATCACTGTTGTTGCAAGTTGCAAAATATTTTGTTACTCCGAAATGTAATATTTGCATATACTTGCTATTTTCCTTTTAAATCATTTTATTTCATAAAGTTAAATTAATCAGCTAACTTATGAAACTAAATAAAATTTTGAATTTTTTAAGCTAACTGGTTTATTAAGAAATAAAATAAATAGCATTATGTCATTATCAGAAGCGTTAAAAAAAATTCAGAAAGTTTTATCTGTTGTTGATAAGTAATATTGAAGTAACAAATTCGACGTTTCGGAAATTAATTTATAAAATTTAATATAAAATTGAAATCGAAAATGACTATTATTTATAATAATAAATAGAGTAAATTCTCGATGAAGAAAAAGTTTATATGTTGCAATGATTATATTTCATTAATAAAAAATTTTGGTTTAATCATTTTTCAATTATTCAATTAAGAAAAATCACTGTATGATATAACCGATGGTCTATGATGACTGGAAAAAAAATTGCTGTATTTTCATTGCCAATTTTATTCTTCCAGTGAATAAAAATTTTTTTAAAATGAAGAGCTAAATATCAAATTAATCATGCCATTATTACCTCATATGTTCCAATTTTTTTTGTCATTCAAAATCCAAAACTGTAGAAAATTTGTTGTAATGATTTAATTTCACCCGGAGTTTAATTTTTTCAGATACTGACGCTAGTGCAAGAAAATGATGGTAAATTTTTAAGTTTTTTCATAAAATTAGATTTACGGCTTAAGTTTATTGTTTTAGTACTTAATCTAAAGTCGTAGGCTAATATGCTGTCAAATTTTCTTATTAGCAAGTTTGCTCGAGAAGGGATCCGTTTTTTTACAATCAGTAAATACAATAAATGATTTTTTGAAACTACTAGTTTTGCAAATTAAACTAATTTTCTTGCATATCAATATTGTATGAAAATAAAAGAAAAATTGATCATATTTGATTCCAAAAATCAATAAACAATTATTGGAAATTTTGAAAAAGATTTTACAGTTTTTATCAGTAACGGTGTCGGAAAAACATGAAGAAATTGTATGATTCATAATTGATATTCAGATTTAAGAAGTTGCTTTCCATAATCTTCAGCTGATATTAAATTTAATTTCTATTTGAATATTTATGCTATTTGCTTCTTTTTATGTATACTAACAAATGTAGTTTAATGAAATTCTTTTTTTCCGATCGGTTTTACCCTGTTCCGTTTGTTATGATATATCATTAATTTATCCGACATATATCCAGATAGTTTTATTTCTTTATTTCATGTGTATCAGATGACAAAGGATAATCTCTACTGATCAAAACTTTTTTGAGGGAATTGCTAAGTGAGGTTTTAATGATAAACGGTCGGTCTACTGTGTTTTTTTTTTCATTTCTTAAAGTCATTTTTAATATTTTTACGCCAAATTACGTTGATTTGTTTTATAAATTTCAAAAAATTTAGGATTTTTTCGCTTATAATTTAACAATGAACAGTCTGATTAAATTTGCTAAACTCTATCATCAACAACAATATTTGCTCCATTTCTTGATGATCACTTCGAAGATTCTAAATATTGACTTAGTTTTTAAGATCATGGAAATTGATAGTGAAATTTAGGAAATTCGAAATATTTGTCTACCTGACTTTTGAAATTTATCAAAAAAAGATTATTGGTTAAAAATTTTCACAATAAGGTCAAAATTGATTGCAGATATTAAATAAAAAGGAATTATAATCTTTCTTTGGAGCATACATTTAATCAAGCAATCTTTTTAATCAAGTTTTTTATTCCATAAATATATCTATCATTTTTAGTTCCTGTTGTACAATACATTTTTGAGTTTGATTAAGTGCTACATATAAAATAGTAATAGTATTGATGAATAAATGATAATTTCCAGAAGCAATTATCTTCATTAAAAATTTGATTTAATAGAATGAATTTTAAAAAATATTACGATATTAATTTATAATTAATACCTAAAATGGATCCCATAAAGTTTCAGCGAAATTGTTTAAATTCAGCATTTCTAATTTCGGAATTATTATTATATAGTCAAAATATTTTCGAACTTTTTTTTCTCCTGAAATTATTCAAGATTTTAATTCTGGAAAGTATGTGATTTTTTGATTGTAATCTTTTTCTTGCTTTAACTAATCTTGATAGTTTTACTTCGTAATTTTTTTAATAAGATCAATTTTTTTCTTTAATACTGTGTATTAGATTATATATATTTTTTTGTTTTACCTTATGAAATTTTCATTTCTCCGAATCATTTATTTTTTATTTTGTTCACCATTTATTTGCTTTTCGAATCGTTTATTTTACGATTGATTTTACACCTTCATTGGTTTAATTTTGGCAGTAAATTTTAAATTAAAGAAAAGATTTATTTATATATAATCAATACGAATAGAGTAATATTAAAATAATTATTTGATCAATTAATAGAGACATTTGTAAGTTGGTGAAATTTTGCAATTATTTTTTAAGATATTAAAGTGAATTATAGATGACATGTGATTGATTGATTTATTGATTGATTAATTAATCGAAGTTTTGTCGCCGTTCTAATTATTTGTTTACTTTTTTTTACATAAATATTGTTTCATTGTATGACCTAATATTATCACCACTATCTATCTTTTTAAATAAATTATGTTTCAATTTTTTGTTAAGAGAGCTTCGCAAATTAGGCTGTGCTTAGCAGATTGGACTACTTTTTTTTCTGTGCTTTTTAATATCGGATGAATAATACATTATGGTCTAAATAAATTAATAAAATTAATTCAACATTATTTATTTATATGGCATGCATATATTTCTTTGAAAGCATTTTAAATTTAAAAAGATTCAAAAATAATATTCAAACAACATTTTAGAAAGAGTAAATAATTTACAAAAATTATTTTTTCAAATTTAACAAAAGCTTCATATGTTATTGTTACAAATTTTTGTAGAAATTTATGTATCAATACAATATGATGTAGATGTAAAATTATTAAAAAAATACTATCATTTGCGTAGATTAATTTATTGCTTTGTGAATTATCAAAATATTTACCCTAAACTTCTAATCTACAACAGTTACATGTCACTTGATAAAGAATCAAAAGAATCATTTGCATGTTTCTGGTGCATTCATCATATGATCACAAACTTTGATAATATCATTAAAAAAGGTATTTGGCGGACATTCCATTACAAATGGATAGTTATGCGCACAATGAATGAACAAATGGCAATCATTGGGATGCTGGAATAAGCCGAAAGATTCGGGACATTTTATATCTGAAATAGAACTTAAAATTGGAACAGAATATTTATTGTTTACGATGGATTCTTATAATATAAAATTAGAAAAATTTTTAGGATATGATGATGAGGTTATAATAAATTATAGACAGCATTAAAGATATAAATGTATTGGAGATTAAAAAAAATGATAAAAATCTGAATGATCTATTTATGATTCAAGTTATGTTTGCTAAATTTTAGCAAGCATTGAATTTAGAAGATTACCTTTTTTTAAAAATATATTCGTGATCAAGTATATGCTACAAAAACTTTCGTAATTTTTTCTCATCTACCTATAACTTCCGCTTGCCCTACTTCCTATGCATAAAACGTAAGTCGAAAGAATTGCATTATGCTTTAATCAGAATAAAAAATCCAGCATTGAATTTATAAGCTTCGAATTAGCAAACCAGAAAATTGCTCAATTGTTTCAACATTCGTTATCATTTTTATTTCAATATTTTCTGTGGTTTCTGATGTTGCCATCGTTGTTTGAAAACTTTTTGCCAATATTGTTAACTATAAATCTTTATTGTATTTTATGTTTTGGATTTTAAAATGTGTCTGAGACCAATATTTTTTTTAAAAAATTTGTATGATGAATTTGAAAATTAATATAATGGATTATATTCTTATTTAGCTAGACAAATATAGCATTATTATATTTTTGTGACAAAAATTAGATCCTATCCAATTAGTCGTAGTGTTATATTATAAGCATTTCATTTTATCGAAGATTAGTGCTTTGATTATTTATCCATTGATTACATGTTCTTTATTACAAATTTTAAACTTTATTTAAAATTTACTTCCAAAACTATCAAATCAAAAATTAAAATTTTAATTATTATTATATTTTATAGGGACATTTTTCTTTAAAATATATTCTACCTTGCTACTTCCAAGTTCACTATTGATAGCATTTAATAATGGATATGGTCCTTTGCCACAATTTGCACCTTTGAAATCATCATAATCAAGAGACCATATGAAAGCACCACCATAACCTTTCTTTTTAAGCCATTTCATCTGGAAATTTTAATAATACAAAGAGCTTTAAGCAATCTTTAAAATCTTTCATCATTTCCTTTCCATTAAATCTAATTTGGCAAATTGTAAAATTTATTCGGAAAGATATTTTCTGTAGCGATATTTCTCGACTTAGTTCTTTCGTACTATCGATAAATTATTTATAATTGTTGTCATTCCTGCGATAGCAACATTAAGCAAAACAATAATGATGATAACAATAAACGAAATAAAAAGTACCTTAATTTTGATAGTTTCCTCGTTATCATAACCGTACCACTGATTTCCTTGTATCATATACGCTCCAATACCTTGTTCATCGATCTTTTCCTTTCCACCTTTTTTCAAATATTTGCATATCTTAAAACAGTTTCCAATAATATTTATTTCAGGTCCAGTTTGGAAAGTTGACAATAAAAGGAAATATTTGAAAGAATTTTTGATCAGAAATTAAACCTCCCAATAAGCTGCAGTACCGCCAGCAGGATTTGTTGTTGATGGTGATGATGCACGAATGCCCACTGATCCGATAGTTGTTTCTGAAGGATTTTTTAATGTCCATCCTCGACCATAAGTCGGAATCCCTATGATAATTTTCTGTTTTGGCATACCTTTACTCACCCAATATTCTGCTGCAAATTCCTGAAAGAATCAAGAATTCGTATTTATGCGAACGACAAAGAATCAGAAATTCTTATGCACCGGAAGTAACTAACGGTATTGAAGATTCCAATTCCGGAAGTTTCTCTCTTCGTTGGATATAATTTTGCGTGTAAGTCAACATTATTCTCCCAACTACCATGTAAATCGTATGACATAAGAAATAGAAGATCGAAATTCCTGCAAATTTTCTATCTTGCAAAAATGTTTTTTGAATTATTCATAATTTTTATTATGTCATCAAATAAATGATGTCAACGATTGACGAGCAAAAGATAAACTTTGCCAATGATGGGACATTGTAGCTTTGATCAATAATGTATTTTCCAGCTGATACAGCAGCAGTGAGAAGTAATTGTTGATTATCAGTTCTCTTGGCTTCCTTCACAAATGCTACTTTCATTTCCTGCAAAGGTTAGTTTTTGCATAGAATAATTTATTGCGAATGAAAATTTGAGAATATTGGGAAGCAAAGAGAGCGAGGATTCAAATGAATTATGAAATATTTCAATTTTGTTTTGGAAACAAATAAATTTACCTCAAAATTTTTTTATATTATAGAATTAATTTATAACAATGTTTTATTTGAAGATAAAAATTACAAGAGATTTTTTTTTTAAATTTTTCGTCTGATTTTTTTTTCATTAAGTTTTTTTTCTGATAATCTGATTACTCAAATAATGTATAGATTTGTTTTTCCATCACCATTATGTTTGATAAATTAATTCGATTGGATTTACCTTCACAAGTTTCGCATGTTCTTTAGCTACACCAACTGGATATTCCCAATCAAGATCGAATCCATCAAATTTATTTTTACGGAGAAATGCTATAGCTGATTCAATGAAATGTTTCCTTTTTTCGGCTGATTTTGCTATTGCCTTGAAATATTTTATATTTTCAAATTTACGTTAATATTTTTCATTAATAAAGAAAGATTACAATAAAAATGAAGCACAATTTGAGGAATATCAAAAATTAAAGTAAGTGTCGTAAATCTTATTTCGAAAATATGTCTTCTTAACAAATGTTAAAGTTTTAAAGCAAATAGATACGAACAGTGAAAATTGCTGATCCAAAATTGTATCCACCATAGGAAAGAAGGATTTTCAATCCTGGATCAGTTTTTTTTAATTCTGTTACACGTGAATACATTCCTTTCGACCATTCAGTATCTTCATCATTCCATTCAAAAGCTCTAAGAAAAAAAAATTATTGAAATAGGAAATAATTTAGAATAATAAAATATATTGCCATTTGACTATAACATTGTAGATAATATACAGTATTCGGTAGCGGTGGCTATACGGTTGCTATAAACAATATCTGAAAGCAGTAGTATACAATACGCGCTAGATTACCATGTATGGATTTTCATACTATATACAGCTACAATTACTGTATCCTAAAAATGATTTAAGATAATTTCGCTATCCATTATGTGAGTATTGAAATATTTCCATGCAGCCATAACATATAAAAATTTAAAAATATACATTTCGTTTTTCTGATTACAAATATCATTGGCAACTTATGTCGATGTGCCTGATTTGATCAATTTTAGCGAATGCATAAAGAATATGTGTGCATAAGCCTTTAGGGATATTTTCGGGTAAGAATTTACCTTCTCCTTCAAGATGAAAATACTGTATTAGATCAATAGATATTGGTAATTAATTTAGTAGCAGAAATATAATCTTTAATTGATTTTATTTAATATTAATTTTTTTATTTATAAAATATTATTTTGCTTTAGTCATTAGTTTGCGGTAACGAAGATAATACTGAAATGAAATTTATTCGGCTGATCTTATAATAGAATGAATTTTTGCTTTTGTGGAAACTGAATTACTAAATTATTAATCATTCAATTTATCGCTTTTCATTGTTTTCTTTTAATATATCACATCTTTACTTCGATCTTAAAATCTCTGCGTTCTTTCAAATTTTTATCTTAAAAAATTTTGCATCATTTGACAAACATTGCCTTGAAATTATTTCAACTGTTTTTAACAAAAATAAAATTATTTAAAAATCACCGAACCTTGTCGATATTGCGCCCAATTAGTATAGTAGCATCCTCGAACATAGCCTGTAATTACTTATAGCCTAAAAAATATATTCAAAATCGCTTTCAACTAGTTATATTTCACATATTTGAATTTCTTATCAAATATATATTATCTCTGTTGAATTATTAAATTATTGGTTTTTTTCCTTATTTTCCATTTTTCATAAGAACAAATTTTACGGTTAGCTGTATGGTAATATTGGAACGATATATAAAAATTAAATTTTAATGATCGAAACACATAATATCTAAAATAATAACCTTAATGCTTATCATAATATTAATCTGATGAATTGATTGAATTACAATACTAAAGCGAAGAAAAATGATCTTCCATCTTTTAAAATTCACCTTTCTAAAATTCTTTATTGCATGACTTACCGTATGCAGTAATAATTGCGTTATCGATGACAATGAACGATATTATAATGATGGTCCAATTCATATTACTTTGCAAGAGTTATTATAAGATCTTAAGCTGTAAGAATTTTTAATTTTGCATTTCGGAATTCATTGTTATGATTAGTTTGATATCCATTTTTATCAATTGCGTGAATGAAAGATCCTAAGTAAATCTGTTGTGAGTAGAAGAAACAAGTAAAATGATATCAATCAATAAATACAAAGTTCTGAAATTATTAAAGCTAATTACATAGAGCTTTTCAATTAAAAGTTCTCAATTGATACTAGAAAAGTGCAATGATGCGTAAAGGATTACTGTATTGACTTTCAATATACGTGTGGAAAACCAATACGCATCATTATCGATATATATGGAATATTAAGGAGAAATTTGTAGAAAAGTGAGTCTCATTTTGTGCTGTTAATAGATCGTCATATCAAATATATCATTGTATCAAATATTCGTTTTTGATTCGCTTTTGTATGCTAATCATCAAAATAAGTGCAAAATTAAATGAATTACGATGAAATTAAAATGAGCGAAGAATTATAAAAAATATTTAATAACCATAAATGAAATCAGTTGTAGTTGATTTTTTTAATCAAAATTTTTCAAATTTTATAAATTAATTTTTCCAAAACTTCGACAAATTTTTTGTTTCAATCTCTCACCTATCAGAAGCAAATAAAAATTTTTGAATTTTGTCTATTGTTTCTAATAATTATACAGTGCTACTAATTTCTTAATAAATAAATCAGCTCCAAAAATTCTTAATTTTTATTCTAAAACCCTAAAATTTGCAAGAATTTCTCGACAATAATATCAATTCATTAAATCCATGGAAACCAAAATTAATCTAGATTTTCAGAATTTCTGAAAAACTACAATGAATGCTTAAAAATGGTGAACAGTTTGAATCAATTTTAGATTTTATAAATTATCAAAGAGAGAGTTTATAACATAAAGCAATCAAATCGTAAATATATGGAAAATAGACAAGGATAGATCGACAAAAGCATAAAAATGGAAAGTGAAAAACACAAAAATATAATATTTTTTCATGCAATTTGCTAGTAAAGCGCCGAAATGCGAAATATAAAATAAATAGCAAGACGACGATATTATAAGAAAAAAAACTTTTTACTAAGTTTTTTTATTAATGAAATTCTTTTTCGATGAAGAATAAATATCCTGTGTGAGAAAACTAAAAAAAAAAAATATGTAAAATAATGAATGAACAAGCTAAAGGAACATGGAAAATCATAATATTTATTAAGCATTTTTTTAGTGGAAGTTTTTTAGCATATCACAACATTAAAAAAATGATAAAGTATGAGACGTGATAAAAATTCTTATCAAAAAAAGGAAAACGCATAAACTTCCGCATACTATATATATCGATTATGGGAATTATTGGAAATACTAAAATACACTTTTGATATGAATTACATATTTTTATTTATTAGAAATAATCTGATCCTTTTTCTGATTAATTTCTCGTCGACATGAATAATCACAAAATTTATCATCATTTCCGATATGTATAACAATTTTTTCCATTATAATTGATTTACTGGAACAATAAATTCATATAATTATGCATACGTAAGATATAAAATGATTTTTTTTTTTATAAATTAAGCCATTCCAAAGTTTACTTCCAATTCCATGTCAAATGATATTATTTTCAGAAAAAAATAACTAATTTCGATTTACATAAAAAAACAGCAGCTATATTCGTATGAACACTCTTTTTGCCAACAAAGTATTCGAAAATAAAAATACATTTTTAATTAAATTAGATGAAGAAAAAATATTTGGAAAATCACGAAATTCTCTCATAATCTAGAAGAGATAAAGATAAGCAATGATTATAAGCAATGATTGTTATTATTTCTATTATTTCTTTGTATAAATTTAATCATAGCTAAAGATAAGTTATTATAAAATAAGATGAATGGCAAAATGTTAATAACTGATATAGCCAAGTGATTATGATTATCAATTATGATAATCATAATTACATTTCAGGCTTATTTCAAGCGATTCCAATAAATCGAAATATTGCCAATTTTGTAGTTTCTTATATCGATACCAATTCAATAATAATCATGATCAATCAAATGGGTAGGATAATAATATCATGCAACACGACAACGTCTATGGTAACGACCGAAGTGGATGAGTAATGAATTGTTTTGTCTTATCCGTTGCAAGGGCATATTCAAAATTTCAAATAGTTTCTTCCTCCAAGTGATTTCAATTACTTCTATTACTGTGCAAAAGATGAGAAGGATTAAGAAACAATTTGATGGAACAATCTAATCATCTGATGATCAGAATGGTCGCATACATTCAGAATGGTCGCATTTTCACATAGAAGATGCGAAAGAACAGAGGATGAAAAAAATGATTCCAAAAATCAACCTTTCTAAAAATAACCTCTGTCTTATTTTTATCGATAGATGCATTGTTCATCTTTGGAATAATTGGAGTATTTCAGTGAAATGATTGTACCTAAATTTGCCATCTGAAATTGTTAACATTTTATTTGACTTAGCTACAATTAAATTGAATCCCAAATTAGCATTTGCAAAATTGTTTCAGCAGAAACATGACATTTATGAAACTATTTACGAAGTCATCGGAGATTTCAGAGCGATTGTTATATGGATCATTTGCAAAAATACAAAGTGTATATGGCAGGAAAATGTTTTGATATCATTAAATAAAAATGCAAATTTTAATTTCCAATAAACCAATTCTGAGAATTTAATTTAACTTCAATCTTTTTTCGGTGGTTGAAAGAACTTTTTGAAGCATTAATTACAACAGATTTAACTTTTTATGTAACGTAATGATTGAGATAAATTATAGGATAAGATCAAATAAAAATTGTGTAATGAAATATTTTCCTGATTTGTAAAAAACTAAAAAATGCGAGATATTTATATTAAGAGTATCTTAATGGCTCCTATATAGCAAGTTAAACTTGCAAGAGAAATTTAATTGCTATAACTCTATTGACTAATTACTTTGCAAATTCCAGAATTTTCTTGTAAATCTCATTTTCTACACAGTTTGCAATAATCAATAAAATTGTTTAATGATTAGTAATGCGACAAAATTGTTTATATGCAAAAAAGATTTATTAATCGATTAACTGCTTATTACATCGTTATTTATAATAATGGATAGTTTAATTCAATAACACATTACTATTAAATTTGTAGACAATTTTGTAGATAATTTCGTCAATAAAAAAACTAGAGTTCAAGAAAATGATCTTAAGTCGACCTTTTCATTACTACTGAAAGAAGCGCATATGATTTGGAAGTAAATGAAAATTTTGCGAATAAATCAACGAACTGACAGCTACAGGAAACAATTATTTATTTATTTATTTTTCCGCAGTTAAATTAGCTAAATGATTAAGATCCTTAAATTTACCTATATGAATTGTAAAAACTAATGTACCATTGATTACAATTGAAATAAAATGAAACAAAGCAATGTGAAGCGAATTTGATTCATTTCTGAGAATTGCCAAATATGAATGATCATCGCTGGAAATTCTTAACATTAAAAATGATCAAACAAAAAAAAAATTACTTCATTAATCGTCGTGTTTTATATTGTCAAATAATTTAATCATTACGCTCCTTACATAATATTCCACAACAATTTCAAAAAATTTAAGATATTTTTAAGTAAAATTTAGAAAAATTCTTTAAAATTTTAAGAATTAAATAATTTTGAATCTTTTAAGCGGAAATAGCATTGTGCAATTATCAAAGAAATAGACAAAATTCAGAAAGTTTTATCAACTGTTGATATTTGACATTGAAATAAGAAATTCGATGTTTCGAAAATTAATCCATAAAATTTGATGTAAAAAGATTAGAAGTGATTATGGATCATATCGTTTATGATAACAAACAAAGAAAAAAAAGAAAAAAACAGTGAATTATTCGGTGCTGAAAGAAAAAGTTTATATTTGATTACAAGACAATTTCATTACAGGACTTTTTTTACAAATTCGAATAGTTGCATGCCATTGATAAAAAAAAGCTTTAGTTTAATCATTTTTGAATCATTCAATTAACTGATATACAAAAATCATTGTGTGATTATAACCGATGGTCTATGATTAATGGAAAGGATTTATTGTACTTTTATTAGTGATTTTATTTTTTTACTAAATAAAAATTTATTTCTAAAGAAAGGTTAAACATCAAATTATCATGGATTAATATCTGATATATTGTAATTTTTTTTTTTGTCATTCGAAATCCACAAGTTTAGAAATTTGATTCAAATTTCATCAAGACTTTTTTTTACAAATTCGAATAGCGATGAATTTTTGAATTTTTTCATGAAACTGATTAAATCATCCAAATAGGATAAAATATATAGCAAAGCAAAAAAAAATTTTCGTGTTTTTGAAAATTATTTTGGAAGTATTCTGTTCTTTTACAATTAAGCAAATACAGTGAATGATTTCTTCAGACTACAAGTTTCGCAAGTTTAAATAATTTGTTCGAGCGTTATTCGTTGTATGCCGAACTAATACGAATAGAAAAATAGTTGATTATTATTTTATTCCGAAAAATTGATTGTGCAAATATGAAATGAAACAAATTGTTTTACAAAAATTTTTGTCATTCAACATATATGCCTTCATGAGTGTGTATTGTATCAAACAAATTTAAAACATTTATATTTTCATAGTACATTATTTTATATATCCATTGCTGTTTACCATTGTTTTTTTATTTTATATCATTTGAATTTAAATTGATTTTGAGGGAAATATTCCATAAGTAAAATTCCAATTTCTGAATAAAAAAAGAATGAGTATTTTTTTCTTGTTTGACTTTATTTTTGTTAGCATATCATCAGGAAATGATTCTGTACTTTGTCTTTACTGTTTTTCTTCTCAAAATTTCATATTTTAATAGTTTTTTTTTTCAGAAACTCTAAAAAAATTTAAAAATTCTAAAAAAAATATTAAATTCTAAAAATCTTAGTTGTTGTGAAAATTGTTTTTGATCGATTTAACAGAACTGTTTATTCGAAACAATAAAATATCGAGATTAATGCATAACTAATAATTGTAAAATAGCATAGTAAATTTATGTAGCGTAAAGTGGAGATGAAGATTAAAGCCACGAGAGCAGAATAATGTGGTGGATCGATCCCGGAGGTCACTAAAATGCTAACCGATCTCTTGAAGCATGACCTTATATATGTAGGCGTAGAGAGGAATTACAATATAAAGAAGATATGCAATAAGGAGGAAGAGCAGGGTAGACAAAAACAAAAGGAGTACAGTAATGGATGAGGCGCAGACATAGTCTCCTCCTTTGTCGATGATCGTATATATATATTGGGGTTTGAATCGTGGGAACACATTGTACACATAAATCAGTACATTAGAAAGTAACAATTTGAATTATTCAGTCAGAATATTGATAAAAATTTAATATCAATTATAAGAAGCAATGAAAAAAATTCGGAAAATTTTGTCCATTGCTTGATGGGTAAAATTGAAAAAAGAAATTCGTCAAAATTTTGGAAGTTAATTTATAAAATTCGAATATAAAAATATCGAAAATGACCAGCAATTGATATCATTTATGGGTGCAGGTAGATACTAAATTATTCGAGACTGAAGGAAAGAGTTATATGTTGCAATAGGTATATGTCATTTAAAAGAACTTTGGTTTCAACATTTGCAATAATTCAGTTAATTAACATATTAAACTCAGCGGATGATACAGCTGATGATTTGAAATGAATAGAAGATTATTGTAGTTTTATTAAAAATTTCATTTTTCTATTTAATGGAAATTTATTATTATCTCATACGCTGTAATTTTTTTTTTTTTTTTTTGTTATTCGGAACCCATAAGTTTAGAAATTTTATATTATCAGCACACTTCTTGGAGAACTCAGCGCAATAAGATTCGCGTCGATATATAATGCTATAAATTTTAATTATAATCTTTCATTTAAAAAATCATTTTTTCTTAATATGAAATTGACTGCTTAATATCAGAGATTGGCTGTAAGATTAATTCATTAAAATTATTAAAACTGTAATCAAAACTAGATTTAGAAAAAATTCACAAGTTGGATATAGATGAATTGATTTTTGAAACGATTTCTGCGTTGAAAGAAAATTACATAATATTTTTTATTAACAAATGAGAAAATTCAATTATAAAGAAGTATGATATCAGAATTTCTTAAATCCAACTATCGCATACACTGAGCCCCAGTTTTCAGTCTCTGTCGTAGAATTGAATAAACTAAACGGATATTAGCAAGCCAACGTAAAGATACTTGTAGAGTAAATGGTTGGATACCAAATATCCGTCTGAAAATAAAATTGTAAGACCTAAAAATAAGTGCTGAAATTTACAAGAATTGAATTTCCAGAACCTGAAAATCTCCTCTCTGTTCATCGGTTCTACCATCGTGGCAGTTAAATAAAATGCAATTAAGTGATGGGTTTCGAGAAAACTTAATTCACGCTGTAAAGAAAACGATCTGAAGAATGATTATATAAAGCCGATAGCAAACAAACAATGAGATTGGAAAAGAAAATAAAAAAGTCCACAAAATGGATTTTCAAATTAAGTAATTGCAAATATAATGATATGATAATTTTGCTGAACTTCAATGTGATTGATGGTTATAATCAATTTAAATCAACTAAATGAAACTAAATTGAGCAAACAAATAATAAAAATGAAAAATAAGTGAAACCTTCCATTCTAAAAGCTCTTTACTCAGCTCTTCTTCATCGTTTGCCTCTACGAAAAATGTCGATGCTTCAACGTTGCTACCATAAAATACTAGAAATGAAAAGTGACAACTGAACCTGAAATCATTTTTATATATTGCCTTTTGCAATGTTTTCTCAGTCACGTTTCCCATAATTAAACAGAATTTTTAAACAGAATCACGCTTTCTGATGCGTATAATGATTTTAGTTACGAAATTGACTTACGCGACCAATCAAACGAGTTGTGTATAGCATAACAGATAGGTATAGAAAAATTTTTTCTGAGCGAGCGGATATAAGA